>JAAAWM010011785.1:0-104936 GCA_036873465.1 Thinopyrum obtusiflorum | reverse complement strand
CATGAAGAAAACAATAGCAATAAAACTGAACGATCATTATGCTAAGCTAACAGATGGGTCTTGTCCATCACATCATTCTCCTAATAATGTGATCCCGTTATCAAATGACAACTCATGTCCATGGTTAGGAAACCATAACCATCTTTGATCAACGAACTAGTCAAGTAGAGGCTCACTAGGGACACGGTGTTTGTTTATGTATTCACACATGTATTTAGGTTTCCGATCAATACAATTCTAGCATAAATAATAAACCTTTATCATGAATAAGGAAATATAAAATAACAACTTTATTATTGCCTCTAGGGCATATTTCCTTCAACTGCCACCACCCTGCGCTGCACCCGACGAAAAGGGGACAAATCGGGGCGCATCTGACAAGACTGGTGCCCAGCACGCACCTCCACCTGATCTGAAGCCGCTCCAGCCGAAGAGCTGGGGAGGGAGAGGCCGAGCACCCCCGTCACGCCACCACCCTCACCAGTCTTATGCCACGGCAGGGGCATCCGCCTGTGACCCACGCCGCCCATAGCCTGACCCACATGAGGCCAGATCAGGCCGGGTCATGCACCGCAAGCCGTCATCTTTGACCCGAGCGGGCACCCTACCGCACCGCCCGTCACACCGCCACCATGGCGCTGGTGTCGTCCATCACCGATGCACTGCTACGTTGCCACGCATGTCACCTAGCGCAGCACCCAGGCCCGCGTCGAGACACCCGTAAGAGGGGACGAGAGCTCCTCGCCCCCGGCGGCACCGACCGGCCTTCACTCGGCCGCGTCCTCTGGTAGCAACGACGGAGGGGAGGAGCGGTGGGGAGCTCCAAAGGTGGCGGCTAGGGTTAGCTTCAGACGCTTGTGGGAGCGCCGCGGGAGGTGGGAGGGAGGGGAAAGACCGCATTTCTTGTACATCGCACCATCCTCACGTGCAATTAACATAGGAACCTACAATTCGGCACAATCGTCAGCTACTTCAAAGCAATGGGAAAAAAACATAGGAACTTGAGATTTGCATATTCAGACTGATCGAGTTGGCTTTGGTACCATGGTTGCACATGCTGGGGACCTCCTATTGGACGCTCTTTGTGTCAGATAGAAGGGTTGTCGCACAAAGGGCCTCGTCTTGGTGGGCCGGATCATCCATGAACTGTTGCCCGAGTCGGGAGCGAGCGAGCCAAATGGTAGTATAGCGAACTGGGGGGCTACTGTAGCAATCACATTTTTTAACTGTTGAGGAAAAAAAATTAAACATGAACATATTTTGAAAATTTGAACACTTTTTGAAAACTCTACCGGTTTTTAGAACGGTTTCTGAACTGTTTATCTTTTTGGAGGGGGTTCCTATTTTTTCAGTTTTTTCATCTTTTTCTGTTTCTTAAAAAACATATTCCGGAACCTTCTAGTAGGTACCTAAATTTTTTTTTTATGTTTGATCATTTATGTTTTCACACTTTCCCGTTTCTTTTTTCCTTTTTTTCTGTTTTTATTTTTTTTCTCGTTATGTTGTTTCTTTTTTTCATAAATTTAAAGGTTTTGAATTTTGATTTTTATTAATTCCTAATTTTTTCATGGTTTTTAATTTATTTATAAATGTTTCGGTTTCGAAATTTGTTTCACAAATTCAAAAAATCTTAGTGTTTTTGATAAATGTTTGGGAATTTCAGAAAATGTTCGCATTTTTTAAATTTCCACTAGAATTTCAAAAAAACTCGTTTTCAAATTTAGTCATAAATTCAGAAAAGTTCACATTTCCGTAAAAAAAATCAGGGGATTTCAGAAAAATATTCCTGTTTTAAAAAAATCAGAATTATCTTTTTTTCTTTTTCTAAATTTGTTCATGGGTTCAAAAAAAATTCATGCTTTCAAAAAATGTTCAGGTATTTTAAAAAGTTTGCATTTTCAAATTTTTTTCATGGGTTTCAAAAAATGTTTGCAATTTCAAAATTTTGTTTGTGGATTAAAAAGTTCGTTTCAAAAATTGTTCTCAGATGGAAAAAAATGTTCGCATTTTTCAGGAAATTGTTCTCAGAAATTTTCAAGTTGCTCAGAATTTCAAGAATTGTTGCCATTTTAAAAAATATTTAATGGGTTCCAAATATATCCGGGAATTAAACAAATGAATTTTATAAAAAATATTCATAAATTTAAAAAATATTTGTGTTTCAAAAAATATATATTTTCCCGTAAAAAGACACCCCCCCCCCCCCCCCCCCCCCCCCCCCCCCCCCCCCCCCCCCCCCCCCCCCCCCCCCCCCCCCCCCCCCCCCCCCCCCCCCCCCCCCCCCCCCCCCCCCCCCCCCCCCCCCCCCCCCCCCCCCCCCCCCCCCCCCCCCCCCCCCCCCCCCCCCCCCAAAAAACAGGAGGTCACGATTTCAAATCCCTCTTCATGCCCACAGATTCTGTAATTTTTTGCTTGTACAGTACCAAGAAATGGCAGGGCGGCAAGGCTACGTATGTGTGTATCGCGAGTCTATTTGCCGCAAAATGCGGCAGATAGGAGCTCCCAGTGCATGTTTTCAAGGCTACGTATGTGTGCGTTGTGACTCTATTGCCGCAAAATGTGGCAGATATGAGTTCCCGGTGCGCACCTACGCGGTAAATTGGAGAGGCTGTTATTCTAGGCTTGCTAGGCTGCGGGCTGTGCTGAAGAAAAGAAAGGCCGCTGTGTTTAGGTGGCTTTACTAGGCCGCTGGCTGAGCTGTGCTTCAGCCCACGTAGAAAAATCTAAAGAAAGGGCGTTTTGCTGGCTATGGACTGTGTTGTGCTTCGACATATACATACATGCTGGTCTAAAAAAACATATACACACATGTTCACAAATTCAAAAAAGTTCGTGTTTTCAAAAAATGTACGGGGATTTCAAAAAATGTTCGCGCTTTCAAATTTTCGTTGTTGATTTCAGAAAAATGTTTTTGTTTCAAAAATTGTTCTCAGATTCATAAAATGTTTTCTTTTCATGAAATTGTTCTTAGAAATGTTCGCATTGGTCAGAATTTTCAAAAATTGTTCCCATTTTAAAATTTTATTCACGGGGGTCCAAAATTGTTCAGAAATTTTAAAAATAATCGAGTTTTACGAATTTATCATATTTTAGAAAATATTCACGTTTCAAAAAATAATCATTTTTCATAAAAAAAACACGTTCGATATTTTCAAGAAATGTTCAAATCCGTCGCTACTTTCAGTTCTTAAAAACTCCGTGCTGCTCATTTGGTTACAAAAGCTCATGGTTTTAGTGGCTAGGTGCTCGAGGTCAGGAGTTCCAATCCCTCGTCATGCACACAGTTTTTGTGATTTTTTTGCTCGTACAGTGCCAGGAAAAGGGTCGGACAGCAAGTCTATGTGCCGCAAAATGCGGCAGACAGGATCTCCCGGTGCGTGTTTGCAAGGCTATGTATGTGTGTGTCGCGAGTCTATTTCCCACAAAATGCGGCAGATAGGAGTTCTCGGTGCGCGTTTGGTCGACAAGTATCAACCTACACGCTAAATAGGAGACATCATTATTCTAGGCTTGCTAGGCTGCGGGCTATGCTGAAGAAAAGTAAGGCCGCTGTGTTCAGTGGGCTTTACTAGGCTGTTGGTTGAGCTGTGCTTCAACCTATGCATACATGCTGGTCTGAAAAAACATATACACGCGTGCAAAAGTTCAAAAAAAAGCATATAGATTCTTCTTTTTTTAACACAGTACAGACGCAAGCGCTCATACACTCACCCCCTATGAACGCACACACGCACATCCTATCCCTATGAGCACCTCCGAGTGACTGAGTCGACATATCATCTTGAGATTTGCGAAGACACCGTATGCGCCTCGTCGCCGACGGGAATGTCTCCTCCCACTGAAAGTGCATCGCCGCAAATCCTGAAATAAATCCAGCAATAATGCAAGCACCATGACTTGAACCCTGGTGGGCTGAGAATACCACTGTCCCTCTAACCATCTAACCACATGTTCTTCTCTTTTATTAAGATTATTATTGGAACATTGACACATAGGTCCCAGTACTCACTCATCCATGGTCTCATGATTAGATACTACATGAACAAAAATATGAGTGTCACGCAATTGTAGTTTCATAGACCCTACTATATTTTTCATGCAAAATACCAAACTATCACAAAATTTAGTTGCCAGGAGGCGCCATATGGTGGACGCGATTCGATGACATTCTCTTTGATTAATGCATGACGTCAATGATTATGTGTATGTCACATATCCACGGTAGGTCACGGATCCATGGTAAGCAGTGACACTAGGTACAAAAGTCACGCATTAGGTATTTTTCATGATGGTTTCAGCCATTGTCACGGGGATTTGCGTTGCAGTATCTCAGTTTACTTGTAGTCATGAGTGCATATCCTGATATTGCCCCCCACGTAGATAGATGGGACCAAGTTAGGAATCATGTGCAAGGGGGGCTAATAGAAGAGGTAAAAAAGGCTGGAGAGGGCAAACATATAAATTGAGAGCATTTTGAGCTAATAGTATAGGGGTGTTTCTAAAAGAATAAAAAAGGGGACTGGCTAGGGCACGGTCGACTGCATTTTATTTTGGGCCATTCACATTTTTTTACCACCTTGTAGCCCCACGTATTCCACCTGACCTCGTGCCTTCCCTTCACCAGAAAGAGGGTGTAACGCCTGAGCACACACATGCATGCGACACATCATATAAAGCATGCACAATCGCCCACATGCTCACGCAAAAAATAGCCCACATGCATGTGTGTGCACATTACATACATGGCATGCTCAACATTGACTTTTTCTGTCATGTGGGTCGAGCAGAATCAAAACTAAAAAAATGCAAAAAAAAGCATTACTTAAGGTAAATGAATTAAGGGCATTTATATTACCAAAAATAAGAAAGAAAATAAAAAACAGGGTGACAGTGTGTTAGGCGTTTGATTTTTTTACGTCAATAAAATCGTTCTTCACCATTTAATCTAGATCCAAAGGCCTGGCTGGCTTCTTTCTCCACCCTTCTTCCCCCCCCCCCCCCCCCGACCCTATATTCAAACTGAAATAAAGACTACAAAACCAACGAATGAAATTTTCTAAAGAAGAATGAATTAGTGACATTGGTTACCCTTAAACAAGAAAGAAACTGGCAAAAACTTAAAACATAAACTTGCACACAATATACATGGACTTTTTATAATATTGAATAATAAACCTATTATACACCTAAGAATAGATGAACAAAAAATCAAGAACTCTAAGAATGGTGTTCATAGGAATGAATTACTGGCAATTGTGTTACCCTTTAAGAAGAAGAGAATAAAAAACAAATAATGACATAATTTACACAAAAAATGTGCTTTTTTATAGTATGCAAGAATAAGAATGTATTAGTGAAATTTTCACAGAAAAGAATCTTTGGAACCAATAACTCGATGTTGATAGGAATGAATTACTGATAATTGCATTGCCCTTTAAGCAGAAAGAGAATGAAAAAATTTGCATATAACTTACACAAAAAATGTTCTTTCTTATAATGTATAAAAATAAGAATGTAATAGTGGAACTTTCACAAAAAAGAAGTTTCCAAACAAGGAATGAATTAGTAGCATTGTAAGAAAGAAAATAAAACTAAAACAAAATCAAAATTCAAAATAATGAAGTTTACCTAAGAAATGAATTACTGGCACCGGGATTACCCTTTAAGAAGAAAGAAAATTAAAAAAGTCAAATAATGAAAAAAATTGCACACAAAAATGTACTTTTCATAATATGCAAGGATAATCATATAATAGTGAAATTTTTGGCAAACAATAGGCTTTCTTAGAAGGAATAAATTAGTGGCATTCCTATTACCCTTATAAAAGAAATAAAATGAAATAAAAACTAAAACAAAATCAAAATAATGAAGTTTTTGAAGGAAGAACTAATTAGTGGCATTGCTAATACCCTTGAAGAAGAAAAAGGAAATAAAAAACTAGTCCCTCCATTCCATATTATTTGACGCTCAAACGGATGTATCTAGCCATATTGCAGTGCTAGATACATTGTTTGAGCGTCAACTAATATGTAACGGAGGAAGTAAAACAAAACAAAAATTATAATGCAATTAAGGATGAATGAATTAGTGGCACTGGTGTTACTCTTTAAGAAGAAAGAAAATGAAAATAAAAACAAAAACAAAAAAACTTCCACACAACTTTGCACTAAAATTGGGATTTTTTCAAATGCAAAAAATAATCATATAATAATGCATTTTTTTCACTCTAGTATAATTTACATATTGCATAGCACTTGCGTTCATACTTAGGCAAAAAAAAGGAAAAATGAATTAGTGACATTGGTATTACCCTCTAAGAAAAGGAAAATGAAAAAAATAAAGGCAAAATTTGCACACATTTTACATATTGCGCTTTCTTATGATATGCAAGGATAAGCACATAATGGTGGAATTTTTGCAAATAAGAAGTTCCCTAAGAAAGAATGAATTGGGCGCATTGATATTACACTTAAGGAAGAAAGAAAATGAAATGAAAACTAAAGCAAAATAAATGTAATGAAATTTTCTAAGAACTATTGAATCGGTGACATTGGTATTACCCTTTAATAATAAAATAATACAAAAACTTTTAAAATACTAGCACACAACTTTAAGAACTAGAAATAAAGTTTTCTAGTGAACAATGACTTAGTGGCATTGATATTACTCTTTAAGAAAAAAATGAAAAACATAAAAAAAATTCAAAACTTTAAAGGACGAATAAATTGGTGACATTGCGGTATGACCTTCCAAGAAGAAGAAAACAAAATTTAAAGTAAACCAAATAATGACAAAATCTGCACACAATTTACACAAACATTGAAAAAAAAACGTATAATAGTGAAATTCTGCAAATAAAAGGGGAGTTTTCTAACAAGGAATGTATTATCCTTTCAAAAAAATGAAACGAAAACATCACATGACTTGGCACTTGAATTGCACTGATTTTTATTCAAAGAATAATTATATAATAGTGCAATGTTCACATATATTGTATAGTATTTACATGTATACATTTACACTCACCCAACATCCCAAAAATACCCATAAAACGGAAAAAAGGAAAATCAACTAATAAAGAAAAGAAAAAAATGAAAAGAAAAACGCATAGAAACAGAAAACAGAAAAAATTAAGGGAGAGAGAGGAGGGCTGAGGAGTCCGATGGGCTGGATAGAGGCATGCCGTGAAGGAATTGACTGACCCAAAACATGGGCAGCAAAAAAATGAGCCTAAAACAAGACACACCACACAACAAAAATACAAAATAGATCATGAATCTTAGAGCAGCAATCGTGCGCAATCAATGGTTGGAAAATCGGCTGACCCTAATTTAATTAGTTAAAGTGATAAAAAAACGATGTGGGGGGCCCCCCCCCCCCCCCGGGGGGGGGGGGCATATGCCCTCCTGTTGGATCCATTTATGACTCCTTGGAACGAACGAAACCTGACGCACGCTCGACTTTGAGCACAACGAGCACGGTTGGCGACGAGGTTGCTTCCGCAAGGTCGTTTGGCATTCAAAATGTGACCCTGTCCAGACTTGGTAATGTTGGTAGCCCTCCGTGTCCCATCGGTGAACGCTCCGCCACCACGTACGAGAGTGCGTGCGTGCGCGTCATGACCCGCCGCCTTGTGGACGTGATCGACAGGGAAAGGCGAAAGCATCCAAAACCAAAGTGGCCGGGAGGGATGACACTGGCTAGCAGCCTAGCACTGCAACCCGGCCAACGTCCGAGAAAGAGTGGAGCCGCATGCAGGGTGAGGCACCGCACGCAAGGCCCCTAGAGATATAGCTAGGGCTGCTGGAGATAGATATAGATAGATAGATAGATAGATAGATAGATAGATAGATAGATAGATAGTTATGGCATGACGCCGACTACAGCACCAGCAGTACCTCGAGCTTTGGCTGCTTCCCAAAGTTGACTCCTAAAGCACTACGCCAAGACGTACGAGGCTGCAGGCCATACCATAGCGGCATAGCCACCGAGACGAGGAGAAAGGGAGGAGAGGCACGAGAAGAATGGGGGACGCGCCATGCAGCCTCATGCCGCGGCGCCGGGGGGTACTGTGGCGCGGCCTCGGCCTCGGCCGGCGCCGTAAGCTCCAAGTCGCCCGGCTTGGCGGCGGCGGCGGCAGGGCAGGCGGTGGCCGTGGCCGTTGCCGCGGGCTCCTGCGGCGACTCCGCCTGCGCTGGCTCCGGCGTGCCGTCCGCAAGCTGGCCGCGATCTACATGGCGGCGCTGGCAGGTCCGCCGGCGTCGTCGTCGTGCCCGGCGTGGGTCGGCGTGGAGCCGTGCTTCGCCACGCCGTTCGTCTTCGTTCCCAACGCCCCGCGGTTCTTGTGAAGCCTTGCCGGCCGGGCAGAGCTTTCAGGGGAAGCCGACCGATGGCCGTGATCTTGGCATCATTTGCATGCGCAAAACTCTGCTTGATTTCTGTCCTTGCTGTCGCTAATTTCGTTTGGACGCAGAATGAGAAAAGGAAGATGTAAAAATCAGTATATCACTACCAGAAACACGACTAAGCCTGTGAGCCACTAGCCGACAGGAAAAAAAGTATGGCCATCAGGAATATCATTCCTGTCGGCCAACCGACAGGAACAACCGACAGGCATAGCCTGCCAGGAATGAATCGATATGCCTGACGGCCGCCCCACAGGAATATTACTGTTGTCGGTTATCCCTGACGGTTGGCTCACAGGAAAAAATGTTCACTCAGATTTATTGTTCCCGGAAAATACATATTCCCGTCATCGACCCGTCAGGGAAAACCGTCAGGCATACATATATACCTGTTGGTTCAGCCGACAGGAATTTGTACTAAGTAGCTGCAACATGCTTGCATTCCTGTCAGCTGTTGGCCGTCACTGTTGCATCATGATGTTTTCTTATTTCATATTCCTGCCAGAAAAGCAATGTGCTTGACCCAGATTGCATTATTTCCCAGAAACCATATGAGGATAGATCTATATGACAAACATCAGACTACATATATCATCGTCATCATTCAATAAAATACATAATGCATACATCAGTTCCATGATACATATCATCAACACTTTAAGTACTCTACAAGGCTACAAAGGTACCATCCACAAAAGGACCTGCCAACTACAACAATACTAGCAAAATATGCCGGCTTGCAACTACCACCAGATGTCAGTTCTCATGCCTAGGCCATACCGCATACACAAGTCCGCAAAAGAGCATATGAAGACTACATATAGTCTGATGTTATAATATTGTTTGAGCAATCAGTTTCCGCCACGGTTGGCTGCATCAACAGACTGACCGCCGACATTCCCAGCTATGTCATTCTCCTCGCTTGACTCCATGACATCATTGTTGCCATCAACCGCTTGCGAACCGGCTTGAGATGAATTACTTGTCCCCTGAATCGAGCCCAAGTAACCAAATTGTTATTTAATCTGATTTAGAACAATAAAATCACAATACATTGTTGGATAAAAGTGGAGACAACACAACCAAATAATTTTCATTTATTGATTAATGCGTTGCACCAAGAGTTGATTTTCTTTTTTATTTACAGATCGTAGGCTACTTTCAAGTTCCAATCAGATGGACCTTAAGCATGACAAGCATTATTTCTGCGAAAATTGGGCACAACAGCTAAAGAATCTTATGTGAATAGACAAGCTCACAGATGCAAACAGCCAAATAAATTAATATAAAACAGAAAAAATTCTCATATGCAACATAGTCTTGATATTGCAGCTACATCAGCATAGACAGGTCAGAAGGAATGCACAAATCCAAGTTGAGAAGTAGTGGACATCACACATTCATCCATATGATATATATAACTTCTAGTTTCTCATACACTTACTTGTGGTTGCAAAACAGTTCCCCGACCTAGTATATGCGCTGGCACCTCTTTTTCCTATCTCCTTGAAAAGTGCCTGCAAAAGAAGAACAGATGTTACTAGAGTTGATACTTGAGAAGTTGAGATCCATTACTTTAGAATGTGGGCATGAATTTGTACATACAGTTATGAGCTGCCCATGCATCTGTACTTTCTGATCTAGCATCCCCTTAGCACGCTTGAGTTCTGCATTTTTTTCATTAACACGCCTGAGTTGTTCCTTCTCTCGAAGTGTGAGCGAAATTGATGCACTGGCATTCCTCTTTCCAGCTCCTGATTTAATATCAGATTTCTTAATCGCCCCATCGGCAATTAGCACGCGACCATGAGGAATGCCGCATAATGCTTCATACAACAGCTCACCGTCCAACTCTCTTCCCTCCCAAGTATCTGGATGCTTCTCTTTAGCTAATGCAGTATAGTCATCCTGGCAGGGACAAATTATAGTTTGTTCACAACATGCAAGTAAATTAACATCCTCAAAATCCATCTAGTAAGTAATATGGCAGTAGAAAGAATGACATACAAAGCGTTTTTGTGCTTTCTGCTTCATGATTGCATCTAATAAGTAATATGTATAATAATAATTGTAATTACTCCAAAAAAATTGTACCTACCCAGAACTCTTCCTTCACACGGTCTGTGGCTGTCCGCTGCTGAAAATCTATAGACAAATCATGATAATAATCGTACCACTCCAAAGCCGGGCGCGTATTAGTGATGACACCATCATCATTTTTTTCCTCTATTTTTCCTGGGTATTCACGTTTGAGGACTCCAGGTTGTGTAGTGTACTTGTAGTTTTTGGGATGATAGGATACATACTTAAATTGCCTACATGCGGTAAATGTTAATTGACAAGTTTTTTTAGAACTATACTAATTGACAGGTTTAAGAAAAACAGGAAACAACTGTGCAGCAATATGTTAAAGATAGAAACAAACACATCATTTTTTATACCTTTCACCTTCAGGTTGAAGGCCAACTTTGCGACCTATTCATCGGCACTACTGACCATCCTATAAAAAGCCTTGGCAAAGGAGATTGGCTCCTCAGTAACCGGTGGAGGATGGCTACCACCTAGGTCAACCAACATACTGTCTATACGATCAGTTTCATTACAGCCCTCTTGATGTACTAAAGGGACAGATCCATCAGCAGCAACTACAAAACTCCCACCATGTTCTGTCCAGGTTTGGTAACTTGGCTTATACCCATGTTTATAAAGTGTTCCTCTAGAATGTGCCTTTTCTTGCTGAAAATAATTCCGACATTTGGCGCATGGACACTTAATTTTACCACCTTCAGCTACAGACAGCAAAGAGAAGGCCCGGTCTATAAATCGTGCAGTTTCTTCAAGCCATATATTAGAAGGGACTTGACCAAACACCCATCCACTATACATCCAATCACGGTTCTCCATTATTTAACCAAGAATTCATACTGAAATAAAATTCACAGAAATGGGGCTATTTCAGAAAAATAATAGCATACTAAAAAGCAGTAGCACAAATAACGATTCACACAAAGACAATTGTTTCAGACATAAATTTAAGAGCTCAAAGCTATAACTTACCAATATACTTGTTCAAGCTGCGAAATTACGGCGTCGAAAAGGGTGGCCAGCCAACTCCCCTAGCTGTTCGCTGATGTTTCTGGAAAATG
The DNA here is from genome assembly GCA_036873465.1 of Thinopyrum obtusiflorum. Lineage (NCBI taxonomy): Eukaryota > Viridiplantae > Streptophyta > Magnoliopsida > Poales > Poaceae > Thinopyrum > Thinopyrum obtusiflorum. The sequence goes on along the minus strand of JAAAWM010011785.1, from coordinate 93,385 downwards.
AAGAGTTAAGATTATTCTAGGATTTATATCTGTTAAATTCACTTTAGAAAAATAAAATAGATAGCAGGTAGATGTCACAGAAGCTACAACCTAGAAAAAATGAACAGTTAGATGGTCATGTACATAAGCTACATGTTAGCAGTTCACTGATGTTACTACAGAAGCTACAACATACATCTAAGAACAACCAAAACTAATCTGTCCAAATCAACGTGCACACCAAAGAACTGTACATGGTCATCTACAACTAGGTTTGCATTGAAACCCATAAAAATTTGTGTTTGAACTTGTCCAAATCAACCGTATACTAATCAGATGTGCCTAAATTAGTTCCAACTAAGCTTGAACGCTACACAAGAAATAGAGCAAGCAAATCGTAGATCCAGGAAAAGAAGGTGATATATTACCAGAGATATGAAGACAGAGGGCTTGTGATGCAGCGAGCAGAGGAGTACGGACAGCCAGAGGTGAAGATGCGTAAAGTTGAATGGGGTGACTAGTACGGGAACTCGGTGGGGAGGCGGGTGCTGGTGCTCCGGCGGGTGGCGAGGTGGAGACCGGCGCCACGCCGGTGGTGAGGCAGATGCAGGAGGAAGAACGGCCTTCCGCGGGAAGGGGAGGCAGCCGCGGCGGTGGACCAGAGGATGGTGTGGCGGCGGCGGCGGCAGTGGGCCGGACGACGGTGGCGGCGGCGGTGGGCCGGACGATGGTGGCGTTGGACAGGGCGATGGTGGCGGCGGCGGTGAAGTGGCAGGTGACTGAATTGGGGATCGAGGGTTCTGGAGACTGAACTAGGGATCGAGAGGGTTCTGTTTGCCCTCTCATTTTGTACTGGGCCTAATTCTGTGAGCCCAAACACACAGGAAAATAGACAAAATGGATGGGCCTCAGCTAAAAATGCGCGCGCAATGAAATCCGGTGGCGCGAAGCGAGAGCCCGAGGGCGCGACGGGCCGAACGCTATTTCTGTGGGCCGCGACACACAGGGATATATTCTTCCTATGCGTTTAGTCAGAGCCTACAGGAATATGGTGCAAAAACCTGTCGGCCAGAGACCGACCTACAGTAAAACAATATTTTCCTGGGAGCCTATGCGGGGCTGACAGGAATATAAGTTGGCTCACAGCCTTAGTCGCGATTCTGGTAGTGTATGTATGGTATGGGTGTTCTTCCCTTGTAATTAACCACCAGCCATCTTGATAAGATTCTTCGGGTTTTTTTTTTATGTACAGATCGTGCTTTTGTCATATGTTCCCATTATCATATCAAATTTCTCAATAATTCGCTTTAACAATCAGGGAAACAAATACTCCTTGGAAATTTGCAGGTAAAAATTGCTCCCCTCGGTTCGAAAGTATAAGGTGTGTTTTAAAAAGAATCAAATTTCTCTGTGTTTGACCAAGTTTATAGTGCTTGATATCACTTTAGCTACATTTCAGTCAGCTGACTTTTTAATTTAGGGTCAGTCAATTTTCTGGTCGTTGGATGTTGCTTTTAGATTTGTGCTGTTTTATGTTTTTTTCTGTTTCGCAGTTGGGCCTGGTGGAATCGACTGAATGTTGTTTTGGGTCAGTCGAAACTGCTCTTGGGCTCGTTATCCCTCGCGGGCGCCCGTTTACAGGCTGGCAGCCCAGACCGGCGGGGGATGCCGAGCGTCGGCTCTGCTCTCTTATCTCCTCGCTTCTCGCAACCTGTCAGCCACTTTCCCCTCGCCGCTTCAGTCTCTCGTCTCCCTCAGTGTCCTCTGCTCTTCCTCCGTAGAGCTAGGGTTCGTCGAGTTCGTCCTCTGTTGTCTCTTCATCTTAGCTTATGTTAGATCTGCTCTACTTTCTGAACAGTCTAAGGTGCTTCTTTTTTATGTTTCTCTTGCTGTTGTGTTTTCAGGATTTGTATCTCGAAGATTTCCATGGTTCAGGGATCTGTTGTTGGTGCATCTGCTCTTTCCCAGGTATTTTTCTTTTTCTTGAATCTTCTTTCTGTATTGTATTTTGTTGCTAGTAAGAGTAGTATGGTTTGGGTTTGTTGTAGTGTGTTTCTCTGTTCTTCAGATTTGCTCCAATGTTTGCCATGTTAGGTTCTTTTGTTTTTTTTGGTAGAACGAGTAGATGGTTAAGGTTCTTATTTATCATTACTGGGTCATGGTTTTTGTATTCTTCAGATTTGCCCTATTTTTTGTCTGGTTAGGGTTTATTCAGATTAGTGTGTTTAGGGTTCTTTGTCTATCATGCTTGGATTAGGCTGTTTTTGTAGTGATTAGATTTGCTCTAATCTTTGACTGGTTAGGGCTTCTTCAGATTTGCTCTAATTTGTGTTTGTTAAGGGTTATTTGGTTTATCTTTTGCTTTGTAGAAAGGTCAAATCTTTTGTGTGTATATTGCTAATCTAATGCTATTTTCTAGGTTCTGTGATATTAGGTTTTTAACTATCCTTATTTCTTAGCTTTTTTAGTATGCTGATGCTTTGTAGTTTTGGTTTCTGTATATAAAGGTATGTTTGTTCATACTTCTTGTTAGTATACCGATGATTGTATAGCATGTCTGTATTTGTAGTATTTTTGTTCTTTTCATATTCTGATGTATGCTGTTAAATTCCCCTTTTATATTTGCTTTAGGCTGCTTCAGTAATTTAGGTAGACTTTTTAGGTTTATAGTTTTATCTGCTTTAGTACTGTGTGTGCAAATTTAATATAGCAGATATATAGTTAAGTGTATGCCTAGTGATGCATTAGTACTGTTTTTCAAGTTCTTTAGTGGTGCATGTTTTGTTAGTTGAACATCTGCAGTAATCACTGTGCTATTGAGATTGTTATGTTCATAACAAATGCCTCTGATTTCTATAGTTAAGTGATAATGCTTAGTGATGCATGAGTTCAGTATTCAAGCTTTTTAGTGATGTATGTTTTTGGTTCTTGAATCTTTGCAGTAATAGCATGCTGATGTGCTATTATAAGATCTGAATTTTTTGTTTATCTGCATGGTATAATTCCACTTTTGCTATTGAGCAATGTATGCAAGTTTAGTTTCATGATTATGCAATTTCTATAGTTATAATCATGAATTATAGGAAGTTTCTTGACTTTTTTCAAGATATATGCATGTAGTAGGAATTAATTCTTGATTTTTCTTTTTCATGTCCATTATAGTCTATACTATAAAAAATGTTTTTTTATGTTTTATAGTTACTCTAGGTTGTTCAATTTTTCTTATCCCCAGTTGGCAAATTAGATAAATTTCCCTTTTTATTTTAGCTTTTTATTTTTTTCCTGTGTAGCTATGGTTTGCCCCGTATGTCGTTGTCCGGGTGCTCCGTGCCCCCCATTGTGGTCCCTGAAGTAGTCCCTGAAGTGTTTGATGTTGTGCTTGATGAGGATTGCTTCACGCGGATGGTAAGTTCTATTAATCATTTCTTTATAGCTTTATTTTTTTTGTAGATATCAATCTATCTGTATGTGTTTACTTAGCCACTGCATTTCTTTTGTGTAATCAAGGCTATTATGAAACTTTGTGTATTTTAGGGGTTGTTCCCGATCTCATGTCTTGTTTGTATTTTGTTTCTAGTCGTATTAATCAATTTTTTTATAGGTTGACTTTTTTGCATGATCTAAAATAGTTGATATTGATCAATTCATGCATTTTTTTAGTTATATTGATGAATGTAAGGAGGTTCTTTGTATTCCATATAGCTTGAATTCTTTTGTAGATATAAATGTATCTGCTTCCAATAAGAACACAAAAAATTCATGTATGTATCACTATGGCTATTATAAAAGTTGCATTTGAAAAATGTGTGCAAGTTTAGTATTTTGAACATGCAATTTTTTATACTTATTGTAGCATGTTGCTATTTGGCAACAAGTGCAAGTCTAGTTCTATGGATGTGCAAATTTAGTTTCTATGTTTTTTTCTGAAATCTGCATTTATGGTGGTGTTCTGCCATTGACTGTAGTTTAACAAATTATAGTACCAGCTGGGGGAACATGTTATGCTTATGTTTTTTTGTAAATATGCATGCATGCTTGTTCTATAGTTCTTTTTGATGTTGCTATTCGACAGCAAGTACAAGCTTAGCCCTCTGATTTATGCAAATTTATTTCATTCATGCAGTAGGTCTATTTATGAATTCTGCCTTTACCTATAGTACAAATTCAAGTTTTACATGTCACATCATGAAACAGCATGTAAACAACTAAATGTTTATGACATGACAAGAATAATCTTGCGACAATTTTTGCAGTATTTAAATTACATCCTGAACAAAATTGAACTCATGGCATGTACTCCCTCTGTTCCCAAATATTTGTCTTTCTAGAGATTTCAACAAGTGACTACATACGAAGCAAAATAAGTGAATCTACACTCTAAATATATCTACATACATCCGTATGTTGTAATCCATTTGAAATGTCTAGAAAGACAAATATTTGGGAACGGAGGGAGTAAACAACTTCTACTAGTACATCCTGAATTATTTTTTGTCTGTCCCTACGTTTCCATGCTAGTAGTACTTGCTTTTGAACAAGGAATGCTAGTATAGTTCTCTGACTCTGCAAATTTAGTTCCTATATTGATCTCTAAAATTTTGCTTCCAGGGAGGTGTTCTGCTTGTAATTCTACTTTAACAGTTTCTAGTAGAACCGGCTTTAAATGGTGTGGTTATCTCTCTGCAAGTATGCATGAATGCTAATTCCACAGTACTACAGTTCTAGCATGTTGCTATTTGGCTACAAGTGCAAGTCCAGTTGTATGAATATGCAAATTAAGTTTCTATGTTATTTTTTTAAAATCTTCTTTTAGGATGGTGTTCTGCCATTGACTATAGTTGAACAAATCATAGTACCAGCAATTACAAGCCATGATGTAGTACAAGCTTAAACCTCTGTAATATGGACATTTTTTTCATTCATGCAGTAGTTTTTTGTTTTGTTTTTTGAATTCTGCCTTTAGGTAGGTGTTTAGCCATTACCTGTAGTACAAATTCAGACATGAAAATTATACTATGATATTCAAGTTGTACATCACACATCATGACACAGGGATGATAAAATGGCAGGACGTCACTAATGCTGCAGGTTCCGTCTTTTTTCCTTTTGCTTTATCTTTAGATATATCTGAGCTTTGGATTGGATCTGAAACTTCATCCATTTGTGTGCTGGTGTTGTAGAATTTTGGGGGATCGGAGGAGAAAGAGGCAGGAAGGAAGAAATGGGAGGAAGAAGATCTATGGAGACATCACAAGTACTGGAGCACATCTGATCTTTCTTGTTCCATCCATGGCGGCGGCTGTGTTGCTGATCGGGAAAGGAGGAGGAAGGAAGAAGACCCAAGCGATCTGTTGGTGAGCTGGGTCCAGTTGTTTTGAGTGTTGTGGGTTTGGTTTCTTAGAGGGTTCAGGCCCGTTTCAGTTTCGGGCTGGAAAAAAGGCAGAAGGCTCTAATAGAAGTTTTTCCACCGATGGATCTGTTTCTCGGTTTTCTGGGTTGATTGACTGACCCTAATTTTGGATCAGTCAGTTTTCTGCTTTGTTCTTTTGTTTTCTTCTTTCGAACTAATCGACTAACCACATTGTACACTCAGTCGATTGACCTGTAGCCGCTCCCGCTTGATATCAATAGTTACAATGCCAAATTAATCAGTATCTTTTTTCACCATGAAATATATATTTTTATTTTATTTATTTGGTATTATAGAAGTTGATATAGTTTCTTATAACCTTGATCAAAATATAAATGTTTGCCTTTAATAAAAATTAAAACTGAGGGAGTGGAGCACATATAGATCAGTAACTGAATTCTTGTTAAGTTTCACTCACTTCGCTCGCAACCGTCGGAGCGTTGCAGAGCCTTCTTCGGTTCTTCCTCCAGTCCAGCAGCGCCCTATGCCACTGCCACCATCGCCGGCTGAACCACCTACCGCCAACGTGCCCAAGCACACGCCTGCACGGTGTTGTTGCCGCCCTCGGTAATCCCTATATACCTGCCATGATTCCGTTGCGAGAGAGCTCCTCACAACCAAACACGTCAACCTCCGACTCCCCTCAACCGGCGATGCAGATGCCGCGTCATCTCCGGCTCGGAGTTGCTCCTAGTCCGGCCTCGCAGGCATCCCCATGCCTCGTCGTGGTTAGTCGTTGCACCCCTGTCTCATCCGATTTCCCGCCTCTCCCTCATTGTTAGGGAGGCCTAGGACCCCCGTCACGCCGCCTAAGTCGAGCCGCCATCCCGGCGTAGTCTTAAAGGATACCGACGCATGATGTTCGTTGGCAGCAGAGAGGGAGCGTGCCATCTAGGACCATCCCCCGCTAGCCAAGCCTTACCCGACCTCAACGATGGCGCCTGGATGGAATGGGATGAAGACGCTCTAACCCAATTCCGCCCCCTAACTAATTTCAACCCTTATATTAAGAATTTTGAATCGCCGTGTTGTTGAAATTTAGTGTTCAAATTTCTTCAGTTGAGTGTATAAGTATATAGTTGATGCAACCATTTTTTTTACAAAGTTTGTGCGACACCTTAACAACCACCAAAAAATTATAGAGCGCTCTCCATGCGTGTTTTGGTGGCCACGAATATGGCAACTTTGCCAGATTTGCTCCAACATAATTTGATAGAAACCCCTCGATTTCCCTGAAATTTTCCTGGTTTCACTTTCTCCCTCCAGAAATTCAGGTGCCAACTTACATATTCTTGCTCACGTGATGGGGCACAGTAAGGGGATCGTGAGAGGAGGCAGATTTTTAGTCTACGGGGACATCTACACCCTATATGGAAAAAAAATTAGTAATTCAACAAAAAGTCAAAATTCCTGAAGCTATTTTTAAAATAAACTTGACCTTTTATTGTACTCATGAGAAAAAAATCCACAAAAAGGAAATCTCCTTTGACTTCTTTTCAAAAAAGATAATTTTTTTAGTGTGGAGTTTCTGCTCCCGGGCTCATCTGCACCCCCGCTCAGAAAAAAAAAATCAAAACAAATACTAGAAAAATTCCAAAAAAAAAAATGTGTGTGGTAGATAATTTAATGCGTGAGGTCCGTTCCAAATTTCAACTCATTTGGACACCTGAGCAGCTCTCGACAAAAAAGACAAATCCAGGGTCTGTAAAAAAGTTTACTGTTCATGCACTGTTCTGATCCGATTTGTCTTTTTTGCCGAGAGCTGCTCAGATGTCCAAATAAGTTGAAATTTAGAGCGGACCTCACGCATCAAATTATCTACCACACAAAAAAAAAATTAGAATTTTTTCCAGTATTTGTTTTGAATTTTTTTCGGAGCAGGAGCAGATGAGCCTGGGCACCGAGTTGAATTTCCATAAATTTTTGGCCAAAATAGTGTGAATAGTGACCTATAATAGCAAATAAATTTTGTCTTTTTGCTGTTTAGTCAACTTTGGTTTTTTTCCATAAAAATGTATATACTAGTGCAAAAGTAAGTCAAGTTTTTTTGTCAAAATAGTTCTTACCTATTTTGACTTTTTATTAAAATATTTAAAAAATCCCATATAGGGTGCATATACAAGCAGGAACCAAAGTGTATTTCCCGATCATGAGATTTTTCTAAAGGAGTCATTTAGCCAGTATTGCAATCCACATTTGAAAAACAAACTCTTAACACATTTCAGAGAGTACATGCACTAGTCTCTTGTGAAAAAAAGAACAGCTAGACCCATACAATAACATCTCAGATCGCAACAGTCCAGCTCAATAGACCCTATCGTCGAGAGTCAAGAGCACACCACATACGAACGCGTTAGCAAAAGAGACATTTCCAGAGCGGTAGCACATAGCACAAACGTCACCGAGATAGTGTAATTCTTGTTGCATTTGACCCTTCGACTCTCCATGCGCTAGACAGCCAACAAAGGGCCATTGTTCTGGACAAAACAAAACTCTACACAAGTTCCACTATGAAACTAAGAGCAAACCACCGAAACAGAATCAGAAGGCATGTGCAAACAGTGCAATGCCGACTAATCTATCGGCTCGATACTTCCTCCAGCAGCTTGATCCTTCGACATCGCCTCCCAAGCCTCCCTGCGGAGAGATGGACATCAGGCAACAACACATGAGAAATGGAAACTTTGAGTTGAATAATGGAAGGATATATGCATCACTTGATGTAGAGGCCAAGGGTGTTATCCCTCTTTCGGGTCAAAAAAGCACATGAGAAATGGCGGTAGATATAAATATACTCCAAGGCTTCTGCAAGATAAATATGTTGCAACGGATATATGCTGCACAGATCACTCGGCGTTGTATGTGTACGTGTGCTGTGCTGTGTGGTAGTGGTGCTAGCTAGGGCAGAACAAGGAGCATCATCGCCAGATTTAAAGGGCAAGGTTAGTCATGATGAGTTCTCTAGTGTTGCTATGCATTTTTCCTGGAATCCTGAGAGTGACGTGTCTCCTGCTCGAACAATCATTTTGTTTATCGCCTTCCGTGGTTCCAGCGGATGTATAAGACTGGCCTGCTGAATTTTCCCTCACTCGGAGTGCCCACATGGTTCCACCACCCCACAAGGTTCCCGCAATTATTCGGTACCGTCAGTTTCATGTTTCCGCAGTTGCTAAACTTATGAAGACTTGGCCATTTGTATGAAAGCAACAGCCACAACATGCATTACTGAGATGGCTTGCGCGTCTAAATGATTTGTCATAACACAAACCATGTGTTAGATAAATAAAAGACAGATACATTACCGTAGCGCTTTCTCGATCTCATTGTTCCCCGGATCCAGTTCCAGTCCATCTTGGAAAGCTTCAGATGCTTCCTTGTACTCCTGCCGACAGAACGTTGGGCAGATGAATCCACACCAAATGAGAAAGGGGCAACAGACATTATCGAAGGTTTTCTGACCTTGAGCGACATATGAGCAGCTCCTTTCCGATAGTAACCTTTCGCCCACTCAGGTTTTCTTCTAATGCAAAGATTAGCATCCAGCAAAGCCTTCTGTGGCTGGCCAATTTTTAGGTAGCAAAGACTCCTATTTGAAAACAATATTTCATCTAAATAGCTTAGCTCAAGTGCCTGCGTTAAATCAAAGACAAAGATATATAATATTAGCCAAATCCCAGAACAGAACTAGTGACTATAGAGGATTTTACTTGCCGATCAGTTTAAACTTTGATATCTAGTATGCAGCAGTGAAGATTACTATGCAAATTTCTCCAGCAGGGATAGTTTTCCTTCTAATTTATCCCTTCTCTTTGTAGGTTAGTCATGAAATTACTCTAACACAAACCTGGAAGACATACTAGAATTGATCCAACATGTAGTTTACACGGTGGAAATGAACAGAGTAAATACCGGAAAACCATCGTTCTGTGTTCTGTGGTCATACATACTTGTAGAAAACCGAGTATTTTGACATGTGGCATATAACCCCAGGTTATATTATCTTGCTGTAACAAAGTTATTTGGTTAATGGCACAAGGGTGATAAGGTGGCCCCACCGGCACCACCATATTGTTTCCCTCTACATAGCATGGAGGCATGCTGATGTGCCAATATAGTACGTTATTAGTGCAATTCAGATAGCGACATGCATACAGAATACAGATCGAGACATTCTCTCTAGCATAGCCTCTCCCGTGCCTGCGCAAAAGTGAGAATGTGTGCTCTTCGTAAGCAGGAAGTGCTTGACGTGAGACGGATTAGTTGGTTTTTGGAATAATATGCGGCAACAGTGAATGGACGTCAGCTGGACCAGCAGGTGGCACCTGATGCATGATTTAACCACATGTGGTTTGGTGAAACTATAGTACCATGGTATCTACAGTTATATGTCACTAAACATTGTACCCAAGGTTCCCACAACTTGTGAAATAAAACATGTTTTTTTGCGTAATTTACTATGTTTACAATCCAGGTAGCTATTTTAGTTCCAAGCTGTATTAGTTACGCCCAGAATTACTAGATGAAAGTAAAAAACTAAAAGGTCAGCAAACACAAACTGCCGCCAACATAAGATAAATTAAGAACATCAGAAGCACAACTAAGAGAACCGAGCAATGCTCGGTTGGCTACCAGACCAGCACACGTCCGTGTGCTCGCCCACCCAAGTTCAAGACCCGGCATCCTATGGGTGCTTGCTTCTCAATAAAAAGCCATGGGTGCTAGTGCCCATGGGTTGAGCCTTTACCAAAGCAATCCTCAGTTGGCTGGAAGCAACTGTCTGCGTGCTCAAACAGCTGCGTCCGAGGCCTAGCCTTTGTAGAGTGCTCACTTCTTAAGAAAAAACAACCTGAGTGCTAGTGCCCATGGGTTAAAAAAAATTTGACCAAATACTCTGTTCATTGTAGGATAATTGCACTAACACTGAATATATGGAACATAAGTGTGACTTCATAAAACACCTAAAAGAGCAGTGAAATGGAATCAATGTAAGTATGCAAGCATGTACCTTAGTGTAGAGCTTTGAGGCACCAAGGTAGTCCTTTCTCTTAAAATACTCATTTCCTTGAGATTTCAGCACAGTTATTTTATGCGCGATCTTGTTACCAGACTCATCCTAAATCATGAACATAAATTAAGGAAAAATAAGGTTTGACTTCGAAATGACATCACGACGAGCAGCAATTCTGGAAAGTGGCACGCCAACAGATTACAGAAAATACTCATGATTTCAGCCATTGGAATATTTTCAATGCTTGGAGAGCACAGCCATTTGGAATATTTTCAATGAATAATTGTGTGCAACTTTGAACACCCTTCCTGTAAATCCTAGAACCGCCACTAAGAAAAAGCATCATTAAGTTGTACGCACATGCCCTACATTTATTTACAAAGGTCCAAAACTATGTTTGTTATATTATTAAACGAATAAGTATTTGTGCACCTTTTAAGAATTAATTGATCCAGGTTTATGTTCTAAATAATCAAATTTACATATGAATATGATGATTCAAACAGTCCACTGATGAGTGCTATCTGGTGACTTGATTGTCTTTCAGAACAAAATAAAACATGAGAAGATATCCTGCTCAATGATTTTTGACAAATTGAAGCATATGCACAGAAATACACAGAAGTTTGTACCAAAGGTGGAGGGCATCCATGCATATAAACAATCGTACAAATATATAATGATTTGAGAACTTTTAATTCAAGTCAAACCTTGGGAATTGAGCCCCTTGATTTCTCGTGAGCAATAATTCCTTCAACAGTCCAGTTTGCCACTGCTCCGATGGGAGAAGTGAAAGGAAACAGAATCTCCACATGGCTTCTTCTTCCAAAACTTGCAGCGATTTGTATTGGCATACGGCCATGCTGTAAAGTTAAAAAAAAAAGACACTTAATGGAAAGAACTTTACTCCAATATATGCCACATCTGCAAACTAAATTACTTATAGCAAGAATCTGGTGGAAGGGGTTTTCCATTGAGATATATTCATTAAAATAATTCACGAGGTTTTCTGAAGTGTTGATTATCATACAAAGAAAATAGAAAAGATAGTTATGATATAGCATCGTGAAAACAAAGAATTCCATGTGAACCCAACATGGGTGTGCGCAAGGTGCAGACAGTGAGACATATACAATCATACACGTGCAACACTATGCCACAAGCACGCACCCGTGTACTGTGCATAAAAAATATACCATAGGCATTAGATTTCCCACCGCAGTAAGAACAGCAAGAAATTAGGAAGAAAGTTCACCTGTTCATCTGAAATGTTAGGATCTGCGCCAGCATCCAGCAAGTACTTAATACAGTCGGTCAAGCCAACCATAGTTGCCACCACCAAGGGAGTACTTGGATTAGCAGAATTCACATCAGCACCAGCCTGTGGACGCATATTATGCAAAGCAAAATGCCATGCACCCAGCGGATCATATAAATAGAGGGATCAACAAACAAAACAACTTATATTACACTATAGTAACCAATGGGTTCCTGCCTAATCATCAAGACGTGAGGAAACAAAGCAAACATGATACCAGACCTTGACAAGTAGCTTCACGCATTCCAATGAATCAGATTCACTCACTTCATGTTTAGCACAATGAAGAGCCGTAACTAGAGGGGTACCTGAAACTTCTGAAACCCTGTTTGGCTACAAATTTAAGAGAACAAAATCACTTCCTACACAAAAGTGACATAGTTCAACAGGTCACAACAATACAACTACAGATACAACAAGAACAGAATACACTGGTCAGACATATTCAACTATATACGGCAACATAATATGTAACTCATATTCGTGCACTCTGTATTACCTCGGATTGCTAAAACCAAAAAACCCTAAATTTGGTGAAATTGCTTGTATAAACCACTTAAACTTAGTTAGCCTTTACAATTAACTATCCCTAACATGGTTTTGAACTGGAGGTGACTAGAACTATATGAACGAATTATTGGGCTTGTCAGCACAAAATATGGTTAAAAAAATTAAGAGAGCTCCGCAATAACCAAGTAGAAAATTTGTCAACTGGAAAAGTATGGAAGTTACACATTACATCTGCATGGTGATCCAATAAAATCTTCAAAGCACCAGTGTGCCCATAGGAAGCAGCAATATGTAGTGGTGTTCCATGAGTAACAGCTATATCAACTCTGGCCCCTCTAGATAACAACAGATCCACTACTTCTGCGTTCCCTGGATAAGATATATGAATAGCATTATAGTGTCATAAGGAGCAAAGCATTACCCGGACACTCTAGAATTGGCTAAGTCAACAATGTAATAAATTCCTATAAGATGTGTTCTAAAGAGCTCCACAATTACACCCTTTCTTCCCATAGTTTCAACATGAGATAAGCCAGAATAATATGCAGATATCAATGGACCTGAAAATTCATTTGAGCTCTAGGTTCTCGTAAAGAAACATTTAAATTAAAAACTGTAGTGGTAATTACCGGAAGTTCAAAAGCTGAATGAGCAATTGAACATGAATGGCACCTTGACCAGGTGGTTCAATAATGTTAATTTGACACCCGTATCCTAAACATTTACTAAATCGGACACCATATCCGTGTCGGATTCCAACACCCGCATCCGTGTACAAGTACTACCAGTGGGTTGGAGCAGGGTGTGTTGCCCAAATGGTAGGCTGCACCTAAAGACCCAGTAATAAACCCATGATGCAGGCTTCTCGAAGATGCGTATTCAAGATGAACTTTTTTTAAACGCCTCCCAACTTGGTAGATTCAAGATGAACTTATAATGGTATATGTTGATCACACACAATTGTATGAAAGCATGACAAGAAATAACGACAAGAATCCAAAGGCTGGTCAAGTAATGGGATAGTCTAGACGAATTATGAAAAGAATCCAGTCAATATAGCTCCACGGAGAAGATTGATCAAGAAATGTTTTTTGACAGGTAAAATTCAGATAGTTGGAAGGAAGGTTTATCGATTGTGTCCTGAGGCCACACAAAACCGGGTTACAGCATACAAAATATAGGGCAACTTAAGTGGAACAAATAGTAACCATGAAACAAATAGTTACTGAACACTAATAAATGAGGAAATTGCATCAGAACCTCCTAAACTATCACCTTCTAACTTGCTTTCCTCAACTTACATTTTCTGTGCCAGGCCTCTCTGAACTTATCTATGTTTCTAGTTCCTTTTCACCGTTAGAAAAATAATCCGTTAGGTGAGGCTGACAAGGCAAAACGAGTGAGAGCCACATCACGCATTTCTGTTAGTCAACGTTGAAAAAGAGCCATGTGAGTAACACAGACGAGTTAAGGGAAGCCCGGCACAAGTAATCAAGCCAAGAGAGCCAAGGAGAAAGTTGGTGATGGTTTAGGGAGTTCCTTCCAATACAATTTTCTCAGAACAAATTGCTCACGCTAATTTTTGATACAAAAATCTAAGTTGGTGGGTTTTATGGTTACATTTTGAACTCACTTGTGCTTGTTAGCAGCACAACAACATATATGAAAACCACTAGCAGATCAATTAATATATGCCGAGAGAGAGAGAGAGAGACCGCTTTTTGCAGCATTATGAAGCGCAACCGAGCCTCTCTCTCCCATCTTATTCGGATCAGCTCCATTGTCAAGAAGATATCTTGCAACGGCAACTTCTCCAAACAATGCTGCACAACTCAGAGGTGTTACACCTGGCAGCAAACAAGTACCCTGTCAGATCATCAATACCTCTCCCAATCTCTCATCTAGAAGGTGAGAACACTAATTGTAGGATAGTGCATGGTATACCACGTTTATTGCTCACATGCATCTGCAACTTCCAGATGAATTCCTAGAGTAGAAGTATGACAGATAATTCATATTCCGTACAATTACCTATTACTTAATATTGTATAAGTATAGGCAATGATGTGATGGGAACTACATATTCGATCATACAAAAGTGACAGAAGGAAGCATATCCAGGTAGCATGTATCTTAATCAAAATTATATTAAATGCAACTTGTTCTCAAGCAATACATGGGTGACGAAAATATTATACTCCTATATAAACTTCTGAAAAGAACCTGCATCAGCATCATTTCCAATTAATCGGTGTATCAAATTTGACTCCGCGAAGTGCCCTATAAATCATATATAGCAAAAACATCTGAAGCCCGACTAGTTGTAGACTAATATCTGGTACTGGTAATCACCAAATAACAGAAGTGCAAAACAGAGACAAACAAGGATCAAAATGTACCAATTTTACGGCACAATATCACTTTGCACATCCAATTTCGCTTTCCAGAATCGGATATGACAATTGTGAAGGACTAGCGAAGTCATATACATGCATGTGACATGTTGCGATAGATAACAGCCTGCATGATGCAGACCATGAAAGCAAGCTAAGAAAACAAAAAGGCAAGGGGGTTATACGCACCGTCACTGAGATCTCCAGCATTGACGTCAAACCCGAGCTCCTCCACGAAGTACTTGCAAACTTCCATTTCAGCAAGAAATGCTGCCAATTGTAGTAACCCCGTGCCGTCTATATGCATCTCAGGAAGCTTTGCCCTGTCCTGTTTGTCCATGCTACTCACCATATCTACATCACCCAGAAATGTACAGATGAATCATAGTAAAACGCAACTGTAAAAAAAAAAATATAACTGCAGTTTCCACATGATCTCATAAATCTGGTTCAGAATTGCGACTAAGCATGAAGGGTCAGTATCTTAAGCAGAATCACGCAACCAAACCTGACTGAAAACGACTAATTAAACATGAATCCATCACAAGGCAATTAGTGACATGGTGTAAAATGCTAGTAAGAACAACCACGATGCGAACCCAATACAGGAACTGCTGCAAGCAACGAGGCCCTCGTAGCAAGCAGGGGCACCGCCTCGCGGCCGCACCGAAACCACGCCCGTGTTGGGCGAGATTGGCGCCGCCGCAGCGGCGGCGGCGAGGAGGTGAAGATAGAGGCGTACTCACCCTTGAGGCCGTCCACATCTCCGTCCTGAATCGCCTCGACCAACTCGCTCTCCAGCGAGCCGGGGTCGGCTGGAGGAAGCAGATGGACGTTAGTTAGGGACTGCCGGGCAGGGCCGGAAAGCCGCGACGCGGACTAGGGTTTCGGGGGGCGGTGGCGGAGGGGTGCTGCGCATACCGTTTGTGCGGTGCTGCAGCCAGTTGTAGAAGTAGGACTTGTCCACGGGGCGCGACGGCGGCGGCGGCGGCGGCGGCGGCGACGACTCCATTGTAGGGTTTCGGCGGCGGCGGGCGGCGGCGCCGATGGCCTTGGGCGGTGGCTTAGAGGGGAAGGAAGGCGAAAGTGGGAGGGAAAGGGGCGGGAACGTGGAGAGGCCGGGAGTGGGGGAGTGGAAATAAATTGGCTACGCGGCACCGGGGGCTATCGAGTGGAAATTTGACTTCACACCCCCTTTAGCATGCTCGCTCATCATGGCAGTACAACGAACATCAGAAATAATAAAAATTATATTCAGATTCATAGACCATCTAACGATGACTAAAACCACTGAAGCGGGCCGAAGGTGTGCCGTCGTCGTCACCCCTTCCTCACCGAAGCCAGGCAAAACTTGTTGTATCAGGCAGTCGAGAAGTCGCCGTGCTAAGGCCTCGTAGGACCAGCGCACCAGAACAGCGACCGCCGTCGATGAAGAGTAGTGTAGATCAAAAAGATCCAATATGAAGACAAACGAACGTAGATGAACGACGAACAAATCCGAGCAAATCCACCAGAGGCAGATCCGCCGGGAGACACACCTCCACACGCCCACCGACGATGCTAGATGCACCACTGGAACGGGGGATAGGCGGAGAGAACCTTATTTCATCTTCAAGGAGCGACCGTTGTCTCGCATTCCTGAGCAAGACACAAACCCTAACAAAACTCGCAAACACATCTAAAAACAGAACTCTCGCACCGGCAAGGCACGGGATCCACCGCGCCCCCATTGCCCTAAGGCCATCGGAGACGAGGTGGCCCGGTGATGACCCACAAGTATAGAGAACACAACAATCATGGAGTGTAGTATTTCATCTAAATTTATTGATTCGACATAAGGGGAGTCAAATAACATTTATAAGCCTTAACAGTTGAGTTGTCAATTCAACCACACCTGAAAAGTTTTTTTTCTGCAGCAAAATGTTTAATAAACACAGTAGTTTGATAGTTTTGATAGTAGAGCTAACAGTAGCAATAGTAACAGCAGCAGTTTTGTAATTATTTGAACAGTAACAGTAATAGTAGTAACTTAGCAAACACAATATGAGAAAAAACATAGGCATTGGATCAGCGATGGATATTTGTTTGGATGACATTCATCATATTATTGAGTTGTCAATAATATTATAGTGTTTGATAATATGATGTGTGTTACCTGGTTGTCAAGAAAAAAAGATGCGTATTAGCGGAGACGACATTGTTCTCGGTTATTTTAGCTCCGTGAGTAGCATTTTTTTAGAAGCCCGTTGCAACACAGGACGTTCTACTAGTGAATTTAACAATATTCTTGGATTTCAAAAAATATTCACAGATTTGAAATAAAGTTTGTAAAAGAAATGTTCACAAATTTAGAATGCACGTTGACTCTAAAAATATTCATGAATTTAGAAAAATGTTCAATGATTTAAAAAAAAGTTCACAATTGTTTTTAAATGTTCATGAATTATAATGGTAAAAAAGGAATTCCCAAGAAACGACACAATTTTTATTTTTTAAAAGAAGACACACACTCTTACTTGTGTATTGGTTATGGACTTATGGTTGTGTTCTTTTTCTTGTCGTATGATCTTACTTGTGTAGACGGTATGAGATGTTTGTGGTGCAGGGAGTTGTTGGGCAGCGAATTTCCCCATCGCGTGTCAAGGAGAGCTTCAGTATGGTCTTTAACTATTCTGCATTTGTATGACCGTCAGTAATTTTGCGTTTTTAAGTTTGCGAGGAACAGAACACACTTGCACTTGTCATGCCTTCATCATGCATGCCACCTAGAGTATCGGTAAAAAGAAAACCGCCTCGTCCATCACAAGTACCCCCTCCACAAAGAAATATAAGAGTGTTTAGATCACCACTTTAGTGATCTATAAACGTACTCCCTCCGTTCCGATTTACTCGTCGTGGTTTTAGTTCAAATTTGAACTAAAACCACGACGAGTAAATCGGAACGGTTAAAACCACGATGAGTAAATCGGAACGGAGGGAGTACGTGCTACGGGACGTTACACACATTTTAAAAGAACCAAGCATTCACGGCTCAACACCACTTCTCCCTGTGTTCAGAACCAAAAGGCAGGGAGAACGCCACTTCATCACACGTACACAAAACGGGAAGCCCGAGAGGACCACCGCGGAACCGAACCATGCATGAACTCGCCCACGAAGGCTCTAATCAGACCGGGCCCGCGCCTTGTCGATCCGAATGTTGCTTCTTCATTGCCTCGATCGCCTCCCTGAAAATGCCAGGTATAACCAACTGTTAAGGCCTCCAAGGTAGCCAACATTTCTGCTTAACAGTGTTGCAACAACAAAATAAAGTTGACAAAAATTATATATTAATGATAGGGCGTACAAACAATGGGATCAAACAGACATGATTTACTTGCTTAACTCTGGCCAGAATTATATGCATAAAAATAATAACATGAATGAAAAGGGTGCGTTTGGAATCGAATCCCGGTGCTGTTTAACCAAACCCTTGCTCCCGAGAACACATGTTCAAGAAAACAAAGACGATCGACAGATGGAAGGCCTACCAAAATGCGTCGTGAATCTCCACGCTTGCAGGATTCAGTTTCCCTCCAGCCAGGAATGCATCACATGCTTCTTTACACTCCTGAAGGAAGGATAAAAACAGGAAGCAGATTGTCTACGTGGGGCCGGAGTGACGCGTAAAGCAGCAAAAGAATGTCAGACTGCAATTTTTATCTCACCTTGAGCGACATGAGGGCAGCTCCCTTCCGATAGTAACCCTTCGCCCAATCAGGCTGCAGATTTACACATGCAATGGCATCAGCCAAAGCATCATGCGCTTCGCCGCTCTTTAGATGGCAAAGGCTCCTGTTGGAATAAAGCGTTGCATCTTCAGGATCCACTTTGATTGCCTGCATCAAAACACACCATATGGTTAATTCTCAAAAGGCAAGCACAACTTGGGTAAAAAAAAAAGAGGAAGAATCACAATTCATTTTCATTCATGATGAATAGCTAATAATGCACTATAGATATATATGGAAACAGAGCGCTCTGGTAGTATATGATATGACGATGCAACAATATACTACCTCACTGTAGAATTTTAATGCAGCAGCGTAGTCCTTCCGCTCGACTGCTTTTGCACCGAATAATTTCAGTTCAGCCTTCTTATCTTTATCACCTCCCTTGTCCTACATTAAAAAAAACATGCATATCAGCAGCAGGTATCTTGTCCTAAAATGAGCACTATGTAACCAATCGGCTTTAAAATAGGGAAGATGTCCAATGACATTACCTTGGCACAGGGCTTCTGTGGTGTACCAGAGTCTTCTTTCTTGGTTGCTACTTTTTTTTTGAACGAGGAGGGGCCTAGAAGGACCCCGAGGCTTATATTATAGGAAACAGTGGCATAAAGCCAAGTACAACAGGACCCAAAAGAAACTGAAAATTACATATCAGTCCCTGACATATGCAAGGAGGACCCCAAACTGAAACTAGGAAAAGCAATCGGGTCCTTGCCAATCTCCGATCAGATCGAACTCCGCCGCCACCGGGGACAAGACCACTTGGGGCGTCGAAATCTCCATCGCAGCGCGCCATGGACTCCAACCAGAGACTGGCCTGCCTCCCCTGTGGCACCGATGCCGGGAGGAAGAAAAGCGGTCGCCATTCGACCCGAAGAAGCAGTGGCGAGGCGGCGGAAGCAGGCCATCGACCGCTGCTGCAGGCGCCATCGCTCCACCGGCAGAATCCCCACTGCTGATTATCCACAGCCCAATCTGCAGCTTCGAAGTTTCCACGATTCCCCAGCTCGCCGTCCACCACCATGGTGGCTTCACAAGCCAAGAAAACAGTGGGAAGCCTCCTCCAGATCAGGGACGAGCTCACACTCGAGCCCATAAACAGGGCCTCAGATCTCACCCTTCTGCCCACCTCCAAGAACTCTGCTTCGACCACCACGGCCGCCATGGAGCTCACAAGGAAGAGGAAGAAAAACCCAGATCTGGTTTATTTAAAGCAAAAGAGCAACCTAGTACACACACTACAAGGACCGGCCCCCTCTCTCCCACCTCTCCAACGGCCGGAGCCACCGGAGAGAGGGGAGAGAGAGGCCGGAAGTGGTGGAGACGGGGTACGCTCAGAGGAAGGGGAAAGGAGCGGCACCAGGCACGACCGAACGAAAGGAGAAAGGCAACAGCACTGCTTGGTTGCTACTTCTGTATTTAATTTCAGCTGAACATTGCTGTCTTTATCACTTTGCTTACCCTTAATCATAATATTGAGCACGCCATGACACATAAAAAAAATTCAAGTTAACAGACATGAAGAAGCTTAAGTGACAGCTTTAAAACACTCAAACTAGCAAAATTCAAGCACTTTATTCAGAGCAACAATCATTTTACACTTGAACTCATGGGCAGTTTAGACAAACAATTGGAATGCCCTAATTGTGGCGCTTCCTCTACAAGCCACAGCTTCGCAAAATTTTGAAATGACATCACCTCAAAACCAGCCAAAAATGGGTGTGAATATCTGCAGCAAAATTTACTTGGCAGGCTTGCATGAGTAAATATCAGGATGTAATCTCCATGAGCAACCCATTTATGTGCTGGCTTCTTTTAAGCAGATACTAGCATTCTGTTTTAATATTGGGTTCCGTATTGAGTATTGGCCACAGTTTCACCCAATTGTGTGTTCACATCCTGAAGTTTTTTTTTTCTAAATTAGGTAACAATGTAGTAATTAAATGATGTTTCCGAACTTATATTTTTACAAATATTTTTATTTAGCTGCTAGGAAAATTTAGCGGAAAACATACATGGTCAAGACTAAACAGAACAGATAACAAACAACTTACTTCACGCTTAAATCTCAGGAACAGGAAAATATAAGGTGTCACAAATTGGGGTGTCGAAGTAACTGAGCTTAGACTTTAGTTCATACCTTGTTTGATTGCCTTAACTTTTCATGGGCAATGATTCCTTCAACACTCCAGTTTGACACAGATTGAATGGGTAAAGTGAAAGGAAACAGAATCTCAACAAGCTTTCTTCTTCCAGAGTTTGCAGCAATTTCTATTGGTATCATACGGCCCTGTTATGTAAAAAAACAGAACAAGGCAGAGATACTTATATACCATGATTACAATATGTGTCAACATAAAACTTATGGTCCATCTGGTTAGCATGTTAAAAACAAAAGGATAGAGCAAAGCAGCAATAACCAAGATATAGCATTTCCTCGTGCTCCAAGAGTTGGCAACACAACATCATTGGAAACATTTTTTGAATACCAATTCAATGATATATCTTTTATGGAATATAATTAATATTTGATTAGTCAAATTGATGGTCAAATTAAATATCAAAATGTGTGCAGGCCTTGTAAACCTAGGAGGGGGTACCAATGAGCATAAAAAGCAATTAACAAAAGTAATAGCAAGAATCAAGAACTTGCTTGATTGCTTGGAATATTGGCATCTGCGCCAACCTCCAGCAAATACTCAACACATTCAGATAAGTCTTTGCGAGTTGCTATCACCAATGGAGTATCAGGATTTGCACAATTCAAATCGGCACCAGCCTGTGGAATAATATAATAAATGAGCGTATGGACATTTACAGTTCACATAAAACACAGGAATCCAGTAAATAAATCCCTATTGGGATCCTGAAACATTTATAAGATAAAAAAAGAAGGGTGAAGTTTCCATCAGACCTTGACAAGGAGCTTCATGCACTTTAAAGCATCAGACTCAGTAAATCTTCCAGAAGCAACACAAAGAACTGCAGCCATGGGTGTGCCTAAATCTGCCAAAACCGTGTTTGGCTACATGTTTTTAGAGAAAGAGATCAATTGACAGGTAGTGATGCTCCTAAACTACTAAATATTAAATTAAATTATTATTACATCTGCATTGTGCTGCAATAAAATCTGCATGATGCCAGACTTCCCATACGAGGCAGCGACATGTAGTGGCGTCCCTTCAGAAGAGAATACATCAACACTAGCTCCTTTTGACAGCAAGAGTCGTACCAGTCGGTTATTCCCTAGGTAAAAAAAAGCAGTGGCATGAATAATAATATTTTATTTCAGACATTCTTATTTAAGAACGAATGGACAGAAAATAGATCAGGACTATATCATTCAAGTAAAGTAGTATGTTTTGTTCAAGATATCCATATACCCTAATGCACATGCCAAACTTTATGTAAAAACACGCAAATACATGATTGAATTCAATGTCATGTTGGAGAGTACAAAGAGCCAAAGAGGTAACAATTTGCTTTTGTGAGCAAAAAATAGGTGCAGAAAGAGAACCTTCTTTTATAGCATAGTGCAGAGGAGTAAATCTTTTGTTGTCTTGCTTATTGGGATTAGCACCTTTGTCAAGCAAATACTCCACAGTAACTGATTTATCACGCAACACCGCACAAGCCAAAGGTGTCATGCCTGCCAATGGTAATAATTAAGAAATTTAATCAGAACTTACATAGATGACTTACCAGACTACCACAGTATAATGTGAAGCATAAAGTTCAGCAAACACATCATAGTGTACCAGAACACAATTACAACTTGAAAGTATGGCAAGCCAAAGTTCAAGTGTTCAACACAAAAATTAAAATCTCAATGGGGCCCTTTTCCATCAGCAATTTTCAAGAAATACATATCAGATAAAATGCTAGAAGCCTAAATCATTTTGCAGATATATTAATAAAGCCGATAAACATATTAAGCATCCATTTACATGGGATTCTTAAAAGCACCTACAGATAGCTCCTGGTCACATCATGTATGTAAAGAAATTCAGAAGAAAGCTAAACTAATAAAAATGCATTTAGTTAACAAAGTGACCAGAGAAAATGCGCACAAACAAAAAAACATGCATGGACTTCTTTACATGCCAAAAGCCTCATTACGATGGGCTAACAGAATAGTGTGAAAAGGAGGCAGTAAAGGGAGAAATTGTGTTAAAAAAAAGCCAAATGAGAATGTGGAGATAAGTACGCACATAAAAACCAATGAGGTCACATTATCAGTGTTTGCATGTCATTTATAACGGTAGCATGCCAACAATGTGCAATAGTAAACAAACAATACAGTATGAGAAACCAGAGGGTCGAGTTTACGAAATTTTTTTTTCTTTCAGAAAGGGAGTTTAGGAATTGTACAAGGGACACATTACGTTGCCAACAAAAATAAATTAATGGAAACCATTTAATCTAGCAAGAATACACACAGATACCTGAATCATCATTAGCTTCAACATTGATGTCAAACCCAAGCTGCTCCACCAAGTATTGGCACGTCTCCATTTTCCCCGTGCATGCTGCCTCGTGCAGTGGCCCCAAGTCCTCCATCTTCGCAGAGCCATTCGACTTACTGTGGTCCCCATCCACGTCACTCAATATAGTGGGTGGAGCAACTGTGAAGGACAACCATTATTTTGGCAAAATAAAGAGGTTACTATGTAATATCTATAATATACAAATATACCAAAAAATAAATGGACAAAGAGGTGAGCCTGTTCTAGCCTCCTCCATTCTCTCCCCCAAGGTCACAAGTACGGGTGAACCAATTGACGCCGCCATGACCAGTGGCGAGACCAGACTTGGGTGATTGGGCAGGATATATAAATCAGGGATGTGGCAGACAGTGCTAATTACTTCCTTCGACGCCTTGGTGTCCATTCTAAATTCTCCATCATTTAACGCCTTGCTGATTTCTGTGCTATTAGTACAAAGATGGAAAATGCACTGAACCGAATGTTTGTTTTTATGAAATGTAAAGAAAACCACCTAAAAACATGACGAGGGAAATATGCCAATTTGAGAACTTTGTGGTCCACAGAGAATTGTAGAGTGTGATATGCTTTCCACTAAATACTTCTTGAAGGTGTTGTTGTTGAAGAACTTCATCGTCTATGTGGTGTCATGAGATGACTGGTGTGGATATGGTCATTGTTGTAGTTTGCCAATCACGGATCTGGTCACTTTGGATTTTTTTTTCTTTTTCCCCACCTACGCATAGTTTTGGTCTTATATGACTTTGCTATTGCCGGTGTTTTTTGTGTGTGCGTGCATTGGTGTTGGCTGTGTGCATCCTAGCTATGCAAAGACCAGGTGTGTGCTCTTAGGGTATGTATTCTCTTGATGCTGCTTTTTGAGCCAATAAAATCCACCCTTTGTCGAAAAAAGTGTGATATACTTGCTTTCTATAGCATCGCCTTTGCTGTGAAATGAAACTTGCTCGTATGGATCTTATTTTTTTCATCGAACCATTATTTTAGCTTGGTGGGCCCATTATTTGAATCCTAGGCTCCTAGCTGCACCACTGTCAACCAACTCTTCATAACACAATTTAAAGGGTAATGTTTCTCTGTCTCTAATACTACTTGAAGTGTAGACTGTAGCATAATGGTTGTCCATAGATGTGTTGTTTGCATACATGTGTTGGATGCAATGGAAATTTATGTTATTTGCATACATGTGTTAAATGCTTTGACTCTGTACCCCCCCCCCCCCCCCTCTCTCTCTTCTGCTATGTAAACGAGTGAATGCATTGTAGGTCCCTGAACTATTTCAGGGGCGTCACCTAGGTCCTCAAACTATGAAAATCATCATCCAAGTCCTCAAAGTGCAGTAAGTGTGTCATCCAGGTCCAAAATCAGTTCAACACTAAAGTAGTATGAGTATCTATATTTTGCCTAGCATGACACACTTGTTGTACTTCGAGGACCTGGATCATGATTTTCATAGTTTGAGGACCTACGTGACACCCTTGAAATAGTTTAAGGACCTACTATGCGCTTCACTCCTATGTAAATGTACTCTGGTTCAGGCCGGCATGAGCTCGTCGTAGCCCCGTCGAAAACAAATTGTCCATAGATGCAATTTATCTTGATGATATGGCGATGACAAAATTCTGTGATCTGGATGATATGGCACCGAGCAATTTACATTTTTATGTTAGAGAAACTTGAATTTTAAAATCCGTATAGTGAGAGCTAAATCGTGTAGTTGGTCAATGGTTGAATGTACTATCGATCTCCTACTGTTAGGGCATGTACAATGGTGGCATATGGATATAGATGCCTCATGACAAAAAGTAGTTTGAAGCATCTACATTTATTTTTTTCTCTCCAATGCAAGCTATCACTAGTGGGTCTCATTAAGAAATAGAAAATAAAGACTCTAATACACATGCATCTCTACTTTTCACTCCAACCTTTTCAGCTTTTGACACATGATTACACTTTTTCTCTCCAAACACCCGCCTCCTGCACAGGATCCCGCTTCCCTATCCGAACCTACTTTATCTGTTATCCGATCCTACATGGCATGTGAGGCATCACCCTGGGGCTATGCATTGTACATGCCCTTAGTGATGCTGATGCAGATGCTGGCCCTCTTAGCTTTGAGATTGGTGTAGGGTTAGACTAAAAAGCATGTATTCATTCACTAATTTCCTCCAGGAGAGCGCGGAACCGCATTCACGTGCACAACTCCCACAATGCACGCGCGCGCGGCACAGATCCAAACAAACCCTTGCCAGGGGAGAGAAAAAAACAAGCCAATTCCGGCAGGGGGTGGGATTCTCGGTTTCTCACAGAAGATTTCGCTGGGGTCGACGCCTGACTCGGCGATGTAGCGGCTCACGGTCTCGGAGGTGAGCATGCGACCCAGCCCTTCCCTCTGCTCCTGACCTGGACGCACACAGAGGAGCAAACGGCGCCGCCGCCGGCGGCCATCAGAGACCTCGCCTCCAACGGATCGAGGAGGATGAAGGGAGAAACAGGATCTGAGACGACGTACTCATGTAGCCCACCCTGTCCTGGGAGGCGAAGTAGGCCATTCCCGACGAGACGTTCTGGAAGCTCCCCGCCGCGAACCCGTCGAAGCGCTCCCGCCCCCGCTGGAGGCCGCGGCCGCCGCCTCCGCCTCCACCTCCACCGCGGCCGCCGCCGCCGTCACCGCGACCCTGCTTGAGTCGCCTCGCTTTCCCCATGTCCAGCACGGACTGCGCTTCGGTGCCTTAAGGCACCTGCCTTTGTGCCTATGACATGTGAGCCCAACAAGTGGCGGGCCCACATGTCAGGGACCCAAAGGCATGTGCCTTTACGGCACTGAAGCTGCGTCCGTCGAGCACCCTAGCTAGAAGCGGTGGGTGGGGGTTTGGGTTGCTTGGGTTCTCGAGGCGGATGCTTCGGGGGCAGCGCGCCCGCGGCCTACTTTTATCCCGTGACCACCCACCCTGCGCGGCGCTAGTCGCGGAAACTTTTCGTTTGGACTTCCAGGCTCGGGAGAGCAGAGTAATGTCACTCCCTTCTCGCCGGCGTGGCATGGCGGGCATGCAACGACGCGCGTGAACGATGATATTGGTAACAATGTTATGTTAATTCGAAAAGAAAAACTATGTTATGTACCGTACCTCCTTTCACGGCCAAAATACTGTGAAAAATCAAGTGAACTAATGAACAGTGTGATTGATCAGACAAGTACCAAGGAGCATGAAAACGTATGCGCTTTAGCAAGGGATGAGCGCGGCCCTTCAATGGAAGATTAACGAGATCTGACCCCATATATCGGGAAAAAAAAACCAAGATCGGACCCCGGTTTAAAAGTATCCTCGTACATGACCCGTTTTCTACCGCCAAACCGCCTGATGGTAGACTCAATGGGCAACCGCCATGGTCAGCGGTGGTAGAGCCTCGCCACATCACCCGGCCATGCACCGGAGGTAGGCAGTTGAGTAGTTGACCCAATCACCAGGGCCGGCGGGGGTAGACCCCTGGAGGGGTAAGTGGCTACAGATGGCCATTAAATGTGTATGGATGAATGTTAGAGATAAAAAAAAAGTTTATTAGTGTTAAAGTAAGGAAATGTGCATATGTATGGAAGTATGGATGTTTCTCTTATATGCATATATGGTTGTATGGATGAATAGATATGTGCATATACCATCATCATCTAACTTCTTTGACAAATTGCAATACCATTTTGGTGTATGATAATATTTGATAAATTGAAATGCATATGCACGGATGAATGTGTGATGTTGCATTGTCATGCGTGTGGTGTTATGTAGGCTTTGTCCAAATACATGCATTTTAAGAGTCTTTGACATGTGTGTGAAGATGAAATGCATATGTATGGATGTTCTCTTATGCGTTTCAAGTATGCCTTGTTCATTTTGATGCAAATATAGATGTCAAATATTTGTTGTAAATTTTATAACTAAGTGTGGATTATTGTGTTACGTAGGATGACCAATCACAATCAGCTGGCCAATGGTCCTTGGTATCATGGGCTTGAGGCCAATTACAATGCCACTCATCCGGCGCGGTATATCGAGACTAGGCATGTAAGAACCAAATATGCTTCTTTTTTCAGTCAATTAGTAAGGTATTGACCACATCTTCTATAATTTTGACAATTGTTAGAGCCTTTGCGCAGGAGAGGCCACCAAACAGCGTGCTAGATACCATATGACAAACGGTTCGAGGAGTACTTCGAGAGAGCGGGTCTACTACCCATCGTCCTCCAGTTTAAACGTGCCCCGCCCAAGATCAACCAACCGAAGTGCAGAACATGGTTTAGTCTGTATTACCTCAACTGGGACACAAGTGTAAGGGGGGCAAATAGCTACACGCAACCAATCGCGCCCGAAATTCCCAAGTTAAATGTTGAAATTTGCTTTCGATTAGAGCATCTCAAACAGATACCCAAAAACAGCCGCCATGCCCAACAAACTGTCATTTGAGGCACAAAACAGCTTATCTCTATTGTCAAAAAAGTATACAATAGCAAAAAAATATTGTAACTTCCCTAAAATTTTGCTACAAGTGTTGCAAACTTGCAGCACCTCTAGCGGCTGCCCCAAAGCCAAAAATGTCGTGGCGAAAACCCAACCACCACGGTGAAACTTCCTTGTCGCCGACCATCACCACCCCACGCTGAGGTTGGTTCTCGCCGCCACAACTTCATCGACCGCGCCTAGCCCCGCCGCTCAAGACATCCAACAAACCCCACACGACCACCATTGAATCTCAGGAAGTCGCCACCCAATTCAGGCCGTTCCCCACCCCACTGCCGCCCTCCAACATTCATTGGCAGCCATCGTGACCCCCACGTTACCATCAGCAAGCCACTGCTCCTTGCAAAGCTCTCGGCACTCAGTCGGTGCGGATTTTACCACACCCCCCGACTCCCCTCCAACCTCTACCCCACCCTCGCCGCATTTCCAATAACTCTACGGACCAAAATCAAGCTCGACACTTGCGATTGTCATATCTGCCTCCCTGCCTCTCCACCATAGGATCTCGTGTTTCAATTGCTTTCAAATTTTAGGGCATCAACTTATTGGAGATCATGCGTCCAGCCAATACTCTGCCAAACAAGTAATACCCACCCAACCGCTCATCGAAATCATTTCTTTTTCTTCCCAACCATGCAGAAAAGGCGAGCCAAAGATGGCTCCAATACGGCTAAGGCCCTGTTTGGGTTATCGTTTCCATTTCAAATACCCCTGTAAAACTTAGACCTCCACCCGTCGTTTTGGTTTCTGGCAGGGAATAGCTCTTGGCCAGTAAGTTACACCTATATTTAATTACACCGATGCCAAGCGCGGCCTAACTGAGAAAAAAAGTTCAAAATGGCGCGCATCAGGAGCGTTCTAGACGGATTTGGATGAATAAGTGCCAAAACTGATTAAAGCGCAACGTTTCACGGTTTCTCAGACAAAAAAGAGATCACCAGACGTAAAACAAGCCGGAAGGGAACCAGTGAGCACAGCCGAAACCAGCCCGACCATGCAGGCCCTAATCAGATTCAGATGAGCTGCCGCTTTGTCCAGCGTCAAGTTCCTCCTTCATTGCCGCAACTGCATCCCTGAAAATGTCAGACGTAGCACCGGCTATTATGGAGCCACCATGGTGTGTTCGATTCAAGCTATGCAAGTTTAATCTATCCCGAACTTCTTTTAGAAAAAAACTACCAAGCATTTCAGCTCAAACGCAATGATGCAACCAAATATACACATTGGGAATGCACATGATGACACTAACGACACGCTTCGACAGTGCACCCACACTATGATAATAAATCATGCTTCACTTGATTATCAATTCTGCCGGAATAATGATATGCATAACACAACGACAAAGTTGCGTATGGAGACAAAGTTAAAACCAGTTATATTTAAAGGATCCTTGGAATTAGAAGACGTGTTGAAGAAAAAGAAAGGCGAGACGGGAAGAGTTACCAAAATGCTTCACGGATCTCCTGACTTGCAGGATCCAGCTTCATCGCAGCCATGTACGTATCGCATGCTTCCTTGTGATCCTAGGATACAAAAACACAAAGCATATAGTTATTGTCTACATGAGGAGACGGGGTTGACATGTAAAACAGCAAGCTAAAGGCCAGCAATGCGCTGATTTTGTCTGACCTTGAGTGCCGTTAAGGCAGCTCCTTTCCGCCAGTAACCTTTTGGCCAATCAGGCTGCAGCCTTATGCAAGCATTGGCATCCACCAGAGCATCATGTGCTTCACCAATCCTTAGATGGCAAAGGCTCCTGTTTGAATAGAGCGTTGCATCTTCAGGATCCACTTTGATTGCCTGCATCAAACCAAATCATGAGCACGATCCGTCATCCCAGAATCAAAGCGCTCAAACGGATAGAGCAACAATATACCTCACTGTAGAATTTTGATGCACCGGCGTAGTCCTTCTCCTCTACTGCTTTTGCACCAAGTGATTTCAGCTCAGCCTTCTTATCTTGACGTACCTTGTCCTACACCATTAAGAGAACATGTACTTAAGCCCTCTCTTCAGAGCAACAATTTTATCACTTCAATTCATAAGCATGTTTAGTTGAAAACAACTGGAATGCCCTAAACGTGGTACTTTCATCTCCAAGCAACAGTATTGGCAAAATTGTGCAATGATAACACCTAAAAACCAGTAAATAATGGCAAATGAATATGCGCAGCAAAACATACTTGACTGACTTGCAGTGAGTAATATCATGATGTTCTGTTTCATGCGACCAGTTAATAGGATTATGTTTCTATTTTGTACTTGCTTCCCTCTTAACCAGAGTTTCACTATATGTGTTCAGTACTTCCTGATTTTATTTGCCAGACTAGACTATTAACATCGTCCCAGTGATGGTTCCGCACTACTATTTCTACATATTTGTTATTGTAGCTGCTACGCAGATGCTGTTGAAAAAGAATATCACACCATAGCGAACAAATGACATGCACCTTATTTCACACATCCCACGAACAGGACAAACATACGGTTCTACAAATTGTAACATCGAAATAAATGAGCTTTGAATTGAGTTTGTACCTCGTCCTTCAAGTGCTTTGATTTTACGTGGGTAATGATTCCATCAATACTCCAGCTTGGCACATATTGAATGGGTTTGGTGTATGGAAATAGAATCTCCACGAGCTCTCTTCTTCCAGAGTCTGCAACGATTTCTATTGGTGTCGTACCGCACTGTTATGTACAAAAAAGAACAGGAGGAAGATATTTATGGAGGATGATCGCAATGTGACAACAGAAACATAGGATACGTCCAGCTAAAACAACACTGTGATACACTAAAGCAGCAATAATTAAGACATTCCACGTGTTCCAACAGTTACCAACACGACATCATCACCACAAGTAATAGTATTATGACCTTTTTTCACAAGTAATATTCTAAAAATGGAATGTCAAATGATACAAACTGGTTAGCTGCATCTTCATGGAAAATGCCAAGAAGCACATACAACAACAGCAGCAGCAGCAAAGTCTTTCAGTGCCAAACAAGTTGGGGTAGGCTAGAGTTGAAACCCATAAAATATCAACTCTATCACGTATATCAACATTCCCCGATCCTTTCTTGTGTGGCCATATATCCATCTCAACATGCGTATCTCTGCTACACCTAGTTGTTGGGCATGTCGCCTTTTAGTTGGTCAACACTCAGCGACATACAACATCGCAGGTCGAATCGCCATCCTATAGAACATGTCTTTTGCCTTTTGTGGCACTCTCTTAACATAGAGAATTTGTAACACCCCCTTGTAATAAAGTTCTGTGACACTCTGTTAAAACTGCCAAGTCATGATCATTTGCAGTGCCAAGTCATATGGGTTAATGATCCAATTCAAATTCAAACCTGAGAATCAACTCAAATTCAAAAGTGCAAAATAAATTTGCATAAACACTGATGGGAAAATGTTCATTAAATGGCAAATAATCCAGGAACATTTATAAAACCATCATCAAAATATTTGGAGTTGGATGGACGGCTCAAACAATTGGAAACAGCACCAAAACAGAATATTTAAATCCAATTAAAATCATTTCTAAATCAAAGGGATTCCCAATCTGTCCAAACCAGTTTTCGGTGAAGGATAATATTGCCTTGCAATATTTGGGATACCTCTTACATTTTACAAAAATGCACAAGAGGCTTAACTATTATAAAACAGAAATTAAATAAAGAAAAAGGAAACAGAAAAAGGAAAAAGGAAAGATGGGCCACTGTGCACAGGCCTAAGTGCACAGTGCCACGAGGCCAGCCCATTAGGCACGTTCCTTCTCCCTCCTCCTCCGTGTCGGCGCGTCTCTGGCCGAGCGCGCGCGCGCCGGCGAGGCGGCGACACGCCGACGCCACCGACGGAACAGGGGCGCGAAGAGGATAAGGCCGAGGCCCCTCCACTCCTCCCTGGCCTCTCCGTCAGTCTCCCCCTTTCCTCTCGCTCGCTCCGCCCCTCCTTCCCCTTCTCAGATCCGGTGACAGAGCGCCGCCGCCGCCGTGCCTCGTCATTTGCCACGGCCGCCGTGGAACTGCCGCTCCGCCTCGATGTCGTAGACGCGCGCCGGCGACTGCCTTGTTGATTGGAGCCAGCAGCAAGAGCTGGGAGGCACCGCAGACGCCGCGCGGCGTCGACCTTTCCCGTCCTGCTCCGGCTTCTTCTCCGTCACCGGCGACACGCTGCGGCTACTAAACCGTCAAGGGCCTTCTGCGTGCCGCAAGGTGAGCAGAAGCACCTCCCTATGCGTTTCCCTCCGCTCCCATTTGCCCCTAGACGTCGATCCACGGAAGCCCGAGCTCGCCGCCGCACGAGCTCGACGCCGGCATCATTTCGGTGACCCACGGCCGCGTAGTGTAGTCTAATCAGTTCGCCTGATTCCGTAGAGCACTCCGGTACCTCCCGCTCTAGCTCTAGCACGCGACAGCGCCGATTCCATCGCCACCCGAAAGGCTCCGCCGCTGACCTCGTCGCCGGCAGCGATTCCGACCTCCCCGGGGCCAACCAACCCCACCGTTCGACGCGGCGTCGTCTACGCTTTCGAATGCGACCGGCCCCGTCTCTTTTGGTGGTCTGTAGACGAGTTCCGGCGGGTCCCGTGCGTCGCCGCCGTGTTTCCTGGTCGCCGGCGTCGTTCCGGCGACGGCGCCGACATGGCACAGGCGGGCCCCGCCCCTGTGACACTGCCGCTGGGCCCCGCAGGCCCCAGTTGACCCAGTTGACTGGGTCAACTGCTGACTGGGCGCCCTGACCCACTGACAGGCGGGCCCCACCGCAATTAGCTAATTAAAACATATTAAAAATTAAAAGTTAATTAGTTATACTAATTGTCTCACTGACAGACCGGGCCCACCTCCTAATTAACTCTGTTAATTAAGTTAATACACTGTTAGTCTAAACAGATCAGGTTTGACTGGTCAGCCGTCCTGTTGACCAGCTGATGTCAGCCTGACATCATGCTGACGTCATAATTCATTTTCTGTTAATAAATAATTCCAGAATTCAAATAATCTTTAAAAATTCATATCTTTTAAACCGTAGCCCAGATCGAAAAACTTAAAACATGAAAGTTGCTCAGAACGACGAGCCGAGTCTGATCATGCCGTCTGTTTCTTTGTCGGAGCCCCCTACGTAGAAGAACTCGTAACCCCGGGCCCGATTCCGGCAGATGAATAGTGCACAGACGCCGGGTATTAAATCCCGCGATAACCCTAAAACAACCGTAATGACTCAGATGCATCTTTAGACAACCCTGCACTGCATCGTAGCATAGCATGCACCGTGTTGCACTTGTTTGCATTGTGTTTACCTGTTTCTTCCCCCTCTTCCTTCTCGATAGACCCCGACGCAGACGTAGCTCCCGAGGCAGACGCCGCTCCGGAGTACGACTACGTCCCCGACGACACCACCGACGACCTTGCCCTTGCCCCAGAGCAGACAGGCAAGCACCCCCATTTTGAGCATTCCGATATCGCCCATTCTCTTCTCGCTCATGCTTGCATTAGAATTGCTGCTGCTACTGCTTTACCTATTCTGATGCATAGCCTGTTTATTGTAACCTGCTTGTTACCTACTGCTTATCCTAAACTGCTTCCCCCCCCCCCCCCCCCCCCCCCCCCCCCCCCCCCCCCCCCCCCCCCCCCCCCCCCCCCCCCCCCCCCCCCCCCCCCCCCCCCCCCCCCCCCCCCCCCCCCCCCCCCCCCCCCCCCCCCCCCCCCCCCCCCCCCCCCCCCCCCCCCCCCCCCCCCCCCCCCCCCCCCCCCCCCCCCCCCCCCCCCCCCCCCCCCCCCCCCCCCCCCCCCCCCCCCCCCCCCCCCCCCCCCCCCCCCCCCCCCCCCCCCCCCCCCCCCCCCCCCCCCCCCCCCCCCCCCCCCCCCCCCCCCCCCCCCCCCCCCCCCCCCCCCCCCCCCCCCCCCCCCCCCCCCCCCCCCCCCCCCCCCCCCCCCCCCCCCCCCCCCCCCCCCCCCCCCCCCCCCCCCCCCCCCCCCCCCCCCCCCCCCCCCCCCCCCCCCCCCCCCCCCCCCCCCCCCCCCCCCCCCCCCCCCCCCCCCCCCCCCCCCCCCCCCCCCCCCCCCCCCCCCCCCCCCCCCCCCCCCCCCCCCCCCCCCCCCCCCCCCCCCCCCCCCCCCCCCCCCCCCCCCCCCCCCCCCCCCCCCCCCCCCCCCCCCCCCCCCCCCCCCCCCCCCCCCCCCCCCCCCCCCCCCCCCCCCCCCCCCCCCCCCCCCCCCCCCCCCCCCCCCCCCCCCCCCCCCCCCCCCCCCCCCCCCCCCCCCCCCCCCCCCCCCCCCCCCCCCCCCCCCCCCCCCCCCCCCCCCCCCCCCCCCCCCCCCCCCCCCCCCCCCCCCCCCCCCCCCCCCCCCCCCCCCCCCCCCCCCCCCCCCCCCCCCCCCCCCCCCCCCCCCCCCCCCCCCCCCCCCCCCCCCCCCCCCCCCCCCCCCCCCCCCCCCCCCCCCCCCCCCCCCCCCCCCCCCCCCCCCCCCCCCCCCCCCCCCCCCCCCCCCCCCCCCCCCCCCCCCCCCCCCCCCCCCCCCCCCCCCCCCCCCCCCCCCCCCCCCCCCCCCCCCCCCCCCCCCCCCCCCCCCCCCCCCCCCCCCCCCCCCCCCCCCCCCCCCCCCCCCCCCCCCCCCCCCCCCCCCCCCCCCCCCCCCCCCCCCCCCCCCCCCCCCCCCCCCCCCCCCCCCCCCCCCCCCCCCCCCCCCCCCCCCCCCCCCCCCCCCCCCCCCCCCCCCCCCCCCCCCCCCCCCCCCCCCCCCCCCCCCCCCCCCCCCCCCCCCCCCCCCCCCCCCCCCCCCCCCCCCCCCCCCCCCCCCCCCCCCCCCCCCCCCCCCCCCCCCCTGTACTCAGATATCTAATGCTTCCGCTGACGCTTGTATGCATCGAGCTATGTATTCGAGCCCTCGAGGCCCTGGCTTGTAATATAAAGCTTGTATGACTTTATTCATGTTTTAGAGTTGTGTTGTGATATCTTCAAGTGAGTCCTTAGGCTTGATCGTGTGCATTTGCGTGTATGGTTAGTGCACGATTAAGCCGGGGTCGTCACAGGTTGGTATCAGAGCCGACTGCCTTTAGGAGTCCCCCTTCCCAATTCCTTGGCCGAAGTTGAGTCTAGTAGTCCAAAACTGATTTTACTAACTTGGCTGTGTGGCTTACGGGCCCACGTCGCCAACTGGGTGGTACTAACATCTTTTACTTCTCGATCTTTACTCTGGGATTCTATTCTCTCTTATGTTCGGGTTTTACAAAATTACTAAACACCGACACTTAGGATCCCGTAATTCCCATCCTCCCGGAGAGCTGGATATCAGTGCGATTTCCCTGTCATTGATCTGATTAGCCTAATAATCATTTTCCTTCCATTGTTTTGTTTAACCTTTCCTTCCGAGATAAGTTATATTTCTCGTCGTCAAATAACAATTCTGAATGTCTTAATTTCAGATGGATCGTCTGTTTCCACCACGCCCTACGACGCAGGTTGTGCTTCGCACCTGCGCTCGTGGCGTCCCTGGTTTTCCAGCTGTTCTGATCGCCCTCTCGACCAGACTTGGATACCGATGGTACCCCGAGTACATGGTCTACGAGGTTTACCGCGAGTTCAACCAGGAGCAGTATTATGCTGATGTTCGTATCTACGATCGGCAGGATGACTCAGACACTGAGCTGTACCGTTTTCACGATATCGGCGTGACGATTCAGATGGCAGTCCATGATGCCGCCTACTCTGCTGTCGCACGTCTCCGAGGAGAGCACAGTGCTACCTTGGATGACTCTGAGTTTCGGTACATTCCGTACGCCCCTGCTGGAGATGCTACCGGGTACTACACAGCTACCTGTGCCCCGCACGTGTCTCGTCGCTACGATCCGCGAGTTCTGATTCAGTGTACTCAGGCTCTGGATCGCACTGTTCGGGCTCTTGCCGTCGAGTTGTTCGCCACTCGAGCACGATACTACGAGGCTATGACACAGTTGCTACCAGCTGTTCGTGCAGGGATACATCCGGAGCACGTTCTTTACCAACGCAGGACCGAGATGTCATCAGGGATCGATTGGCCTGCTGTGCCAGGCCACATTCCTACACGTGGCCCTCTTCTTTCAGCTCGAGACCGGGTTCTGCATCAGAGTGCACATGGAGCACAGGATCCTACTGAGGCGAGTATTCGTCGTCAGCACTCGCAGTTACCCCGTTCCCGTGGTTTTCTCCGACATTGATGTAGCCTTTGCTATGTCTCGTTGTGTACTTCCTACCGCGTGCCTGCGTGCCGCCTAGTGTGTCTAGCTTTCAAAATTGCGCCGTTGTGCTGCCCAAATGTAACCGACTATGTATGGATCTGTATGCTTTGAATAATCACTCTTAAGCATCTGCTATCCTACTTGTTTAAATGTCGAGTTACATCATCTTTGCTGCTAAATACTTGCATATATTCTGCTAAACTATCCCTGTTGAATTAAGCAGGATGGGTGATAACGTTCCACCACCACCTCCACCCCCTGACTATATGGCAGCGATGATGCAACAGTTTGAAGTGCACCGTCAGTTTATTCAAACGATGGTCGATCAGTTTCCCCGACCCAATGCCAACCAACCGCCACCTGCAATCACACTGCCAGAATTTATGCGGCTTAGCCCGTCGTTCTTCCGCAATACAGTCAATCCGCTGGATGCAGATGACTGGCTGCGTGATATATTCCATGAGATGGAATCTGCTAATGTCGCTCCTGACAACTACGTCACCTTCGCGACATACCTTCTGAAGGGTCCCGCCGCACAGTGGTGGGCCACTCACCGACAGACTCTACCCCCTGGAACTATTGTCACTTGGGCAGAATTCAAGGTTGCTTTTCGAGCACGGTATATTCCGCAAGCTGTTATAGCCCGGAAGAAGGCTGAGTTCCGTTGCCTCGTTCAAGGCAACAAAACTGTGGAAGTTTACCAACGCAAGTTTCTTGACTTATCTCGCTATGCTGAAGAAGATATTCCTACCGATGAACGAAGGCAGGAGAAGTTCTGTGAAGGGCTGCGTCATGATATTCAGAGAGCTCTACTCGCCCTAGATTTTCCTGACTTCGCCACTATGGTGAATAAGGCTATCTTGGTCGAGACTGGTCTGAATAGGCTCAAGGAAGCGCCCAGACGTAACCGTGAGACGGGCTCATCTTCGGGCTCGCCTACTCAGAAACGCCGCATATGGTTCCCGCAGAGCATGTATCGTCCGGCAGTTCCAGTGTACAGGCCTGCGTATGCTGCACCTCGTCTGCCTCCTCCACCACCGAGGCAGCCTCTTCGAGCTCCCCTACCTCGAGCTCCTGCACCCCGTCCTGAAAGTGGATTATGCTTCAAGTGTGGCCAGCCAGGTCATCGTGCCAGAGACTGCTCACAGAATCAGAATCAACTGGCTCTTCCTTCTGCTGGCCGTGGTATTCCTCAGCAGCGCAACAACAATGCCAGACCTTCTCATGGTCGTGGGCAGTACTACCACGTCAACATGTCTGAAGCCCCGGATCAACCAGATACTGTGATGGGTACACTTCTCGTTAATTCAGTACCTGCATCTGTTTTATTTGATTCAGGATTGTGCCCCCCCCCCCCCCCCCCCCCCGCGCGCGCGCGCGCATCAATCTCGAAAAGGGAAAAAACTTTCCATAAGATTTGTAAGGTTAGACATGACTTATCCACCGTGTCACAAGCATATGACACATTGAGCCAACAAAGGTACCATATGCATCAAGAATAACAAAAAATAAGAGGAACAAAGATTCACCTGCTCATCTGGAATGTTAGGATTTGCACCAGCCTCTAGCAAGTACTTAATACAATCAGCCAAGCCATACGTAGCTGCCACCACCAAGGGAGTGTACGGATTAGCAGAATTCATGTCAGCACCAGCCTGTGGACACATGTTATGCAAAGCAAAATGCCATGCATAAAACAGATAATGAAAAAAAGAATTAGATAACAAAACCGACTATATATATATATAGTGTTACTATTCATCACCCAGGGTGCAGAATAAGTTATTCTTCACCCGAGGTAATCTTACGATCACTTCCTAAATAAATTACGTTTACAATATAAAAAGTTACATGTATATTAATTCAATATGTAAAATTTGGTATAAAAAACAAAAATATAGGTTATAAGACCAGAAAAATCATATTTTATGTATGTTTTACACTATGTTTTTACATTTGTAATTTTACGTAACATAAAATATTTTTTACGGCGAGTACATATTTTCTTACGTTCACTTTTTATGTATGAAATAAGACAAAATTTACAAAACGTAAAAATACGATGCATTGATGTCAAAATAGAGAGGGGGTGAAGAATAACTATTCCTCACCCAGGATGACGAATAGCGCGACCCTATATATATATATATATATAGAGAGAGAGAGAGAGAGAGAGAGAGAGAGACACACACACACACACACACTATCTAATGAGTTCCCGTCTAGAAATCAAGACATGAAGAAACAAAACAAACAGGATATCAGACCTTGACAAGTAGCTCGACACAGTTCAGTGAGTCAGATTCACTCACTCCATGCTTGGTAGAATTAAGAGCCATAAGTAGAGGGGTACATGAAACTTCTGACACCCTGTTTGGCTACAAATTAAAAAGAAGAAAATCAGTTTCCTAAGAAGTGACATAATTCAACAGTTACAGCAATAAGATTTCAAATACAACGTAAGAACAGAAAACACAGGTTAGACGCATTTGACTCTACACAGCCACATAATATGTCTGAACTCACATCCGTACATTAGCATTATTTTGGATTTGTAAAGCTATAAATTACCAGCGAACTACCCTAAACTTGGCCATTATAGGTATTCCCATTATTTTGAACGTGAGGTGACTAGAAAATTTATGAATGAAGACATGTCAAAACAATACAGTAAAAACTTCAATACTTGTGAAAGTAGATTTGGTAAAATATCAAAGATAAGTCCAACATAACAGATGAAAGCAAGCATATAAACCGTCTAGATTGCATCAAGTTGTCCAAATTGTCAATGAAAAAAGTATGGAATTTACACATTACATCTGCATGGTGGTCCAACAAAATCTTCAAAGCACCAGCATTCCCATAGTAAGAAGCAGTGTGCAGGGGCGTCCCATGAGCGCCATCTATATCCACACTGGCTCCTCTGGATAATAATAGACGCATTACACCTTCATTCCCTAGCAAAACACATGAATAGCATGGGTGTCATAAAGAACAACCATTAAAAGGACACACTATAAGAGCTGGCTAAGACAAATATGCAATAAATTCCTATAAGATGTGCACTGAGCCACTAAAGAGTTCCATAACAACCTTTTCTTCCTGTAATAAGCCAAAACATTTGAAGATACAGACATCAGTTCACCATAAAATTCATTTGAGTTCCTCTAAGTTGTTACAAAAAAAATCTTTCAGAAATTGCAATGACAATCATGAGAAGATCAAAAGCAGAACCGACAATTGAACATTAATGGCACCTTAACCAGATGGGTCAATATTGTTACCCGGACACCCACGTCTTAAACTTATCAATGATATGTGTGGATCACTGGATCAAACATGGCTGTGTGCATTATGAGGACGCAGAGGCCGGCTATCCCCTTTCGGAAAAAAATGTGTGGATCAAACACCATTGTTTCAAAGCATGGTCTGAAAGAACCACTAGAATTAAATGCTGCCAGGATTGAAGGCTCATATTGACAACGGTAAGTAATGATTGTTAAGGAGTATTAGTATTAGGTATAGGAGTCCTGTTAGGCTATGTTTCATTTCCTTGTACCCCAAGTCTTGTGTAATATTTATATGCCCCTTGGGCTATGCAATAGAGATAAATTGCATCATAACATGATATTAGAGCCTAGATTTAGGTCTCCTCCGGACGCCCCAACTCATCCTCCTCTTCCGATCGATTTTTTTTCGGTCTCCCGATCCAATCTCTCACGCCGCCGGTTTCTTCTGGCTGTCTGTCTCGCCGCCGGCTGCTGCTCTGTCCTGACGACGCGCATGCCTCCGCCTCTGGCCAACCTCTTTCATCCCGCACGCGCTGCCCGCTTGCTCCGGCGCCCCACCCTGCAGTCCGCGTCACCCCGCCCTGCAGGTCCACGCTCCTGCTGCAGGAGCGGCTGCAAGCGCTTGACAAGGCCAGGAGTGGCTGCAACTTCGTCCACCTCCACCATCCGCAGGTCAACCCTGCTGCTCCTCCCGTGACGCCGCCACCTTCCCAAGGCCACGTCGCTGCTGCTGCCACCCCAGGGTGCCGCCAGCTGCCGAATCCTGCTGCCTCTCGCTGGTCAACACCCGCCGATCCAGCCGCATGGATCAGCTCACCGCTCGATCCGCCAGCTCCGCGCCCTTCCGTCCCAATTCAGGAGGCTTCCGATTCACTGGCCGTCCTTCGTCAACTGCTGCAGCGTCTAAACTGCTCTCCTACAGCCGTGCATGAAGCTGCCTTTCTGGTCAATGGCTGCAACGTGTGCTTGCCCGCCCCCTGCTACGATCTGGCTGTCTCTTCTGCTCCGCTGCCATGGTTCCTGGACGCTGTGTTCTCGTATTTTGACTTGGTTCTTCTGGCTGATTGCCTGTGTTTAAAAAAAAGAAAGAAAAGGCACGAATTTCTCGAGTGCCTGAGGATTCTGTAAAACAATTTCACCAACATAGCTTTAAGAAGATTGAGAGAAGAATGTTAAAGATAGGTAAATAAAAGATTGTCGGGTGGTTTCTAGATTGCTGATCCTGAGGCCAGAACAGACCAGCCCAGCATAGAAAATATAGGGCAACAAATAAGTCAGTGGAACAAACTATCATGGAACAATGAGTTACTGCACAACAGTGAAATTACTGGAAAGTATTTTCAATATTCAAAACCGGAAGGTTTGATGGTTACAGCTTCACATTCACTTGTTCTTGTTTAGCAACAGATTAATATTCATGAAAATCACCAATAGATCAATGAGCTTATGCAGAGAGAGAGAGAGAGAGAGAGAGAGAGAGAGAGAGTCAGAGAGAGAGAGAGACCATTTTTGGCAGCACAATGAAGAGGAGCTAAGCCTGTCCCATCTATCTTATTTGGATCGGCTCCATGGTCGAGAAGATATCTGGCAGCAACAAATTTTCCAGACAACGCTGCACAACCCAAAGGTGGTGGACCTGCCAACAAACAAGTATTCTATCAGACCATAGAAGTACCACCATGCAAGTCTTATATGAGTGGGAGAGTGATGTCCCTAATGTGGCAACCAAGCGTCTATAACCCAGTAACCAAGTGGCTATAACATGGTAACCAAGTCACTATAACCTAAAAACTACTGACAGAAAAAAAAAGGTCATCAAAACATATCAACATGGGATCTAGTTTCAAAGATCTCGTCACAAAAATGCTAGTGGTGAAAACAGATCACCAATCAGGTACATAATTTGAGAGAAAAGATTTTGAAAATTCAAAATCGAGGTAATCTTTGCTGACGTAATACTATGGATTGGTTTGCATGCTACATGCAAGTTAGATTACCTGCCACCTTTATCGGCGGGCACCATATGGGAAGACTACCCGAGGCCCATGCATCAAACAGTTTGTCCTTCTATTTATAACAAAGTAGAATATGTGTGATGATTAATTAATGTAATGGGAGCTACATATTTGATCATAAGAGCATCTCCAATAGCTTGTATGTATATGTGTTGGCAAATTTGTCCATGTCATCAACCAACAAGCTATCATACAATCATTCCAGTAGAGTGTATCTAAGAAAATGAGATAATAAATAGCTTTGCTTCCCCTTTGCACCTTGGAGGTGGATGCCAAAAATGACACAAAAAGTAAAAGGCTCTCAAAAGGACCTGCATCAGCATTATTTAGTTGAGCAGAAACAAAAAAACATACAAGAACACAAGAGAAGTGCAAAACAGAGACAAAAACAGTGGAAACGTACAATTTGACAGCACAACACCACTTGTTTTCACATGCAATTTCTGATTTTATCATCCAGAGTTAGATATAGCAATTGCATACTAGAGCTAAAAGAACATGTAAACAAAATAGCTAAGCCATTATCTGAGTTACATGTTGCATCAGACAAAACAGCTTACATGACAGTATGACAATCCATAGAAGCAAACCAATAACACAGAAACGCAGTAACTAATCTAGAAGAGGAAAAGCACGCACCACCACGGGAGCCACCGGCATTGACGTCAAGACCAAGCTCCTCTACCAAGTATTTGCAGACCTTCATCTGAGGCATGTGTGAGGCCAATCCTAGCAATCCAACGCCCTCTAGTATATCCATGTCAGCAAGGTTTGCTCTATCCTCGACATCCATTGCATGAACAATATCTACATCAACCCCAAAATGTGGCAGATAAGTTGTGATAAAATGCATATGAGAACTATAAGTCTGCGACTCGGGTCCCAAAACAAAATGATTGCAGAATCTGGGTTAAAATTGTCGATAAACATGGAAATTCAGCAGCCTAAAGCACCATAGTAGAATCACAAAGCCAAATCTGGCCGAAAACCTCAGTTCATCACAAGAGTAGGTGCTCCTACTTCCTTTTTAGGGGGCAATTGGGTAGGTAGGTACCAACCACCACCATGGTGTGTCAGATGGCAAAAATAATCGTGATGATAAACGTCCAGTACCCGCAAAGCAAACCAAGCGCTCCTGCAAGCAGCAGGAGCCTCACAGGCAGGCAGGCAAGCGGGCCACGGACGAGGTGGCGGGGGACGGCGAGGCGTGCGGTGCGGTACGGTACTCACCCTTGAGGCGGGGAACGTCGCCATCCAGGACCGCCGCGAGCAGCGCCCTCTCCGTCGGGCCAGGGCAGGCTGGAGGAGGCAGGAACCGAGTCAGCATGCCGCCGTCAACGACGAGGGAACGCGCGAGGCGGGGCTAGGGTTTCGCGCGGTGGCGGAGATGCGCGTACCGTCGAGCGTGGAGGCCAGGTCGAGGTAAGGCTCGTCCGGGGACGACTGCGCCGCCCCCATCGTAGCTGGGCTTCCGCGGGGGCCGGCGGCAGGCGGCGGCTCCGGTGGCCTCGGCTGGGTGGCGGGGGGTCGGGGCCGTTAGGGGGCTCTCGGCGGGTGGCTTCGAGGGGGAGAAGGCGGGGAAGGGGAAAAGGGGAGGAGAAAAGCGGAAGCGGGAACGCGGGGAGCCAGCGAGCGAGGGAAAGTGAAATGAGCAGCCCGGCTTGTGCCACTTTTTTTTCAATGGAAAATGTTGAGGGAAAATGTGGGAATAGAAAATTTTGCATATGGTGATACTCCCTCTGCTCATGGTATAGTGCGCATTGGTTCTTAGGAAAG
This sequence comes from Thinopyrum obtusiflorum, assembly GCA_036873465.1. NCBI lineage: Eukaryota > Viridiplantae > Streptophyta > Magnoliopsida > Poales > Poaceae > Thinopyrum > Thinopyrum obtusiflorum. The sequence continues at coordinate 50,666 of JAAAWM010011785.1, read as the reverse complement.
TTGATTTTCGCCAAGTTTTGATCAAATTTATCGAGTAAACTATCCATCCCCACAATGCCAAATATATAGCATATGAACATATATACCCCCCCCCCCCCCCCCCCCCCCCCCCCCCCCCCCCCCCCCCCCCCCCCCCCCCCCCCCCCCCTATATATATTCTCTGATGAATCTAATGGTATTGATTTGGTATTTTAGGCGAGGACATTTTCTTTTTCTATAAATTAGGTCATAATTTCCAGCGTTTGACTTCGACAAAATCTAATACACACTATATTTTTAGGGGAAGGGAGTATTCTATTCATGCCTTTGGTTCAATAATTTGGGGCAAAGGACAAATGGAGGAAAATTTCTTTGGTCATGGTTTCAAAGGAAAAATGTAGGAAAGTTCTAACATCCACTTAGACCACCTTTATTCAAATTACTATGCACGAAGAATAACGAGAGTAAGAATGTCAGTTGCATAATAACATTATAACTATACATTTTTATGTGGTTTTACTTTGATTTGACCATGTTTATTAAGATTCTTGTATTTCCCTGTTCCTGTGAACCAAACCCAAGTTTTACGTAATTGCTATGTTTACCAATCATCTGTTTATATTCTTGTGTTTTTTGTATTCCTGCGTTTTAAGAATCCTTGATTCAAAGTAGTTTCATAAGATTTTTGAAGGATTTTGGTCCTTTCAGAATTGTTTTCTATATTGGTAGTTTGGTTGAAAGGATTCGAAGCCTTACGGATTTTTGCTTAGGATTCATTTGTACTATGTTTTGGAGGAAAGTTTCCATCCACTCAAACATTTTGGTAAAAATCTTTTTTTTGGGGGGTGGGGGCGGGGGGGGAGTCATCGTGCCGGATTTTATTACTTTAGCAAAAATCGTTACATCGTCAATTACCACATCCTGCAAGAAATTAAGGGGGTTCAATATCCCACACGATGTTCCCGGAGCCCTCCCCTCGACTAGCTAACAAATGAGACGCTTTCCCTATGACAATGGATAAAGCAAATATGATCGAAGTTGCAACTAAGAAAATTACAGTCATCATGTATGGCCGCCGCAGGTCCGACCGAGCAACCATCTTCATTCATCATCTCGATCACCTCCAAGCAATCCGCTTCGACAATCAACTTATTGCAGCAAATATTTCCTGCAGGAATCAGCCCATCCCAGAGAGCTTTCACTTCTGCTGTATAAACTGAATCAACAAAAGGTATGTATACCATAGAATTTTGCAACAATAAACACTCCAGCTTCGTCCGAATTATCACACCAGAACCTCCCGAGCCTGCAACTGCACTAAAGGATGCATCCACATTGAACTTACCAAAGCTTTCCTTAGCTTTGCACCATCGAACTGCACTAAAGGTCCTCTTTCTATGCAACAAGCATCGTCGATGGCTTGCAATAAACCCAAACTTGCTTCACTCGAGAACATAAAAAAGAAGGCATGTTAGATACTCTCACAAGTCACAACCCTGATCGCACAGGGGGCATTGCCAACAAATTATCATATGTCGATTCGCAAGAACACCTTTGCAAAGCGATCTCCAGCAGTGAATCTTAACTTTTGAAGGGACTTGACCACAGCTTCTACCAGAGAGTTTGAAGTCCCCATCAGGTGTACCCTTCTCAATTTGTTGCCACGTTGGTGATTCCACTCAGAGTGGTATGCCAACAAAATTATTTCGCTTTTCATGTGCTATCAAACACTCTTTCACCGAGTTCAATGTTGTTTTTCCTAGTCGTTGTGTTACGCGTTGCAAATAGAAGGAAATAAACTATCAGGATATCCAGTATTTCTTTTCTGATCCATTTTAGATTGAAGGCTTTCTTGGATACAAGCGAGCTCAGATTCCAATGCCCACCCAACCCAGCCGCTCATCCAAATAATCATCCTTTTAAATTTTCCCAACCATGCAGTGCAGGAGGGCCGAGCCAATGCGTATGCGGCTAACTTAACAGAAATTCAAAACGGCCTAGGGCATTTGTAGACGGAATTGGACGGACCAAACACAGATGATAAAACAAGTTCAATCCAAAGCATCTATCACCGCAATCTAGCAAAATACAGTACCATTCATGCTTCAAACAGATCGCCAAAGCACCGTACTAATTCAAAGCGCTCACACGAGCAGCCATGGCCATGTAGCAACAGCGCAACGTCTCTTAAGGAACTGAGCACCACTTCGCCCTATGGCTAAGACAAAAAAGAGATCAACGGTTTCGCCAGACGTAAACACGCACGCAATGAGAAGCCGGAAGGGAACCACTGAGCACACCCATCCAGGCCGGCCCTAATCAGAGTCCGATGAGCTGCCGCTTTGTCCAGCGCCAAGTTCCGCCTTCATTGCCGCAACCGCCTCCCTGAAAATGGCGCAACAACCGTTATTATGGAGCCTCCATGGTGGACAGGGTTCAATTCAAACTGTGCAAACGTCAATCTATTCCGAAGTGTGTTGCAACCAAATATACGCCATATATAAGAATGCACAAGATGCATGCCACTAACGGTACACAACGACAGTGTACAAGCAACACCAAAATAGTGACAGAGCTACATGTGGAGTTAAAAACAGGTTCTATTTAAGCGGTCCTTGGAATTAGAAGACGTGTTCAGGAAAAGAATGGCAAGATGGAAATACTCCACATTGCAAGGTTAAGCGGAAAGAGTAATACCAAAATGCTTCATGCAACTCCTGATTTGATGGATCCAGTTTCACCGCAGCCATGTACGCATCGCATGCTTCCTTGTGATCCTAATGATTAGAAAAACACACGAAGCACATCATCGTCTACTGGGGAGATGGGGTTGAAATGTAAAACAAAGAGTAAAAGGCCAGCCATGTGTGGTTTTGTCTGACCTTGAGCGCTGTTAAGGCAGCTCCTTTCCGGCAGTAACCCTTTGGCCAATCAGGCCGCAGCCTGATGCAAGCATCAGCATCCACCAGAGCATCATGTGCTTCACCACTCCTTATATGGCATAGGCTCCTGTTTGAATAGAGCGTTGCATCTTTAGGATCCACTTTGATTGCCTGCGTCAAACCAAATCCCAAGCACGATGTGTTATCCCAGAATCAAACCACTCAAACTCAAAAGGACAGAGTGTATACATCCATGCCCAACAGCCAACTATGTTACCACAAATATGGAACAGCTGCAACAATAATACCTCACTGTAGAATTTTGATGCACCGGCATAGTCCTTTTCCTCTACTGCTTTTGCACCAAGTGATTTCAGCTCAGCCTTCTTATCTTGAACTACCTTCTCCTACACCATTAAGAGAACACATTTATATCCACAGTACCCATTTGATGCAGCTTTTATAGTGTGCTAGATGTGCAAGATATACCTCGGAAGAGGACTTCCGTGCACTGGCATCCTCTTTCCGCTTAACCTTGCTGTCCTTATCACTTTGCTTAACCTTGCTGGCCTTATCACATTGCTTACCCTGAATCATGATGGTTAAGCATGTTAATAAGTACAAAACATGTAAGTTAACAAACATGGAAAAGCTCGATTAAACATTTTTTATAGAAGTAAGAATAGAAATACTTAAGCCCTCTCTTCAGAGCAACAATTTTATCACTTCAATTTGTAAGCATGTTTAGTTACGAACAATTGGAATGCCTTAAACGTGGTACTTCCCTCTCCAAGCAATGGCATTGGCAAAATTGTGCAATTGAAACACCTAAAAACCAGTAAATGATGGCAAATGAATATGCGCACCAAAACATGCTTGACTGACTTGCAGTGAGTAATACCATGATGCTATCTCCATGGAACAACCTATTAAAGTTCTGTTTCATGCAACCAGTTAATAGGATTATGTTTCTATTTTGTATTTGCTATTTTGCTTCCCTATTGACCAGAGTTTCACAATATATGTGTTCAGGACTTCCTGAATTTACTTGCCAGACTAAACTAGTCAACTTTGTCCAAGTGATGGTTTTGCACTACTGTTTCTACATATTTGTTATTTACTCCCTCCGTTCCAAAATACTTGTCGTGGTTTTAGTACAAATTTGACCTAAAACCACGACAAGTATTTTGGCACGGAGGGAGTAGCTGCTATGTAGATTCCGTGGAAAAGAATATCACACCATAAAAAACGAATGACATTCACCTTATTTCACACATATCTCACAAACAGGAGAAACATAAGGTTCTACAGATTGCGACATCGAAAGAAATGAACTTCGAATTCAGTTTGTACCTTGTCCTTCAAGTGCTTTGATTTTGCGTGGGTAATGATTCCATCAACACTCCAGTTTGACACACGTTGAATGGGTTTAGTGTATGGAAATAGAATCTCCACGAGCTCTCTTCTTCCAGAGTCTGCAGCGATTTCTATTGGTGTCGTACCATTCTGTTGTATACAGGAGGAAAATATTTAGGATGATCGCAATATGTGTGAACAGAGACATAGGATACATTCAATTAAAAACAAGTGTGATATAGTAAAGCAGCAATAATTAAGACATTCCCATGTGCTCCAACAGTTACCAACACAACATCATCACCACAAGTCTCAGTTTAGAAGTGCCGGGGATAATATTAATCAAGGAAAGCAAGTCGCAAAAGTCAAAAACTTACATAGTTGCTTGGAATATTGGCATCTGCACCGACCTCCAACAAGTACTGGACACATTCAGATAAGTCTTTGCTGGTTGCTATCACCAATGGAGTATCAGGAGTTGTACAGTTCAAACCAGCACCAGCCTGTGGATGCAACCAGTGTAATAAATGAATGTGTGTTGATATTTACACTTCGCATAAAATTCAGAAATCCAGTACAAAAGCCACACTGGATTTCCCGCAGCAGTCAAGATAAAAAGAAGATGAAATTGGTTACCATACCTTGACAAGTAGCTTCATGCACTTCAAAGCAGCAGACACAGAAATTTTTCCAGCGACACAAATAACATCAGCACAAAGAACTGCAGCAGTCATGGGTGTTCCTAAATCTGAAAAAACCCTGTTTGGCTACAGGTATTTGCGCAACAAAGTCAGTTCCCATGAAAAAGCAAAATAATTCTACAGATACAGAATCAAAACATTAAACTACTTATTACATCTGCATCATGCTGCAATAAAGTTTGGACGATGCCATAATTCCCATCCGACACAGCCACATGTAGTGGTGTCCCTTCACAAGAGGATATATCAGCACTAGCTCCTTTGGATAGCAACAGTCGTACCAGCCCATCGTTTCCTAAGAAAAATTAAAAGTAAAGTATATTAATTACAATGAATACTAAGTTGTTTTAGACAATTCTTATTTTAGGACAATGAATCAAACAGTAACACAGATCATAAGATCAGGACTACATTATTCAATTGAATAAAGTGATGTATTTTGAGGACAGAGATACACATACACAGTGCACATGACAAGCTTCAAGTACAAACAGGCAAAATAAGCAATTGAATTCCATTTCATACTAGAGAGTATAAACACATAAGAGGTAATAAAATATATCCAAGAGGCACATTATACATGTCATAGTGCTTAGATGTAACAAACCGTCATGCTTTGAGTACAATGTACAAACATATAAATATGCAGTCTAAAAACAAAACTGGGCATGGCCATTACTCATTGGTAACCAGATCAGGCAGGACCTCTAACACAGAAAATGAGTAATAAGTGGCAAAAACATTTATGCAGCGACAAAATAGTAAATATACAAATGTAAAAATGTGCTGAAAGAGAGAACCACCTTTCTTTGTAGCATAGTGCAGAGGAGAAAAGCCTACACTGTCTTGCTTATTCAGATTAGCACCTTTGTCAAGCAAATACCTCACAGCAATTGCTTTACCACGCGCCACCGCACAAGCCAAGGGTGTCATGCCTGCCCAGAGTATTCAAAACAATCAAATGACTCAGATCAGACATCTTTGCCAGACAAACACAACATAATGTGAGCGAGGCATAACAGTTCTACAAATGCACCATCACATACTGGACCGCAACTACAACTTTAACATATAACAATCCACACATCAGCACAATATATTTACATTGCAAAATAGACCTTTGTCTATCAGTAATTTACAAGAAATGCATATCTGAGGCGATATTAGAAGCAGAAACCACAGATACCACATGGCAGCTGTATATGGACAAGGCACTATTTTGCTTATTAACAATAAAATTGCCATTCAAAAGCATATTACTAATTTAAAATATGGGATTCAATTAGCTTTGCAAAATGCAAAGTCGCCCGAGAAAATGCATGCACGAAATTAAGAACCTGCAGTGTAGGTTACACATGTACAGCAAACAATTTACATGTAGAGATGAGCCCACACAATACACCATTTAATCTGGCACTTGAGGAAGCAGGGGCATACCCGAATCATTGTTGGCATCAGCATTGATGTCGAACCCAAGCTCCTCCACCAGGTACTTGCAAGTGTCCATTCTCCCCGTGCCGGCTGCCTCGTGCAGCGGCCCATAGTCCTCCATCTCCTCGGAGTCGGACGAATCACTGTCGCTCGCATTCACGTTGTCCACCATCCCTACAAAACGCAGATTTCCCACAGGAGCCACGTAAGGCGCAATTTTTTTTGAATCACTGTCGCTCGCATTCACGCTTGCATTTTTCACGATTTCGCGTGTCTGGCTCGTGGGCCCCGAAGCAGAAGGGGAAAGCCGACGCCTACCGAAACCACGAGACGGCGCTAACGATTGACCGCACAACGGAACGCGAGAGCCCTGGGAAAACCCAAACCCTAGCTAGAAGGAGGGAAAAAGGAGGGGCATTTCGCGGGGGCGGGGCGGGGGGTGCTCACTCATGGCGCGGTCGGGGTCGACGACGTCCGAGGACTCGATGACGCGCTTAATCGCCTCCGACTGCTCGCTGTCTGGAAGCAAAAAAAAAAAAACAAGGGCCGACCGCCCGGCATTAGAGACCTCTTCTCGGACGACAGATCGGAGGGAGAGGGCGACGGATCGGAGGTGGCGCGCCGGACGTACTCATGCGGCGCATCCCGAGGTGGGCGCCCATGAGGTTGACGCCGGCCGAGATGTAGTCCTTGCTTCTCGAAGCCGCCGCCGCTCCGGCCGACCCGCCCGCGCGGGGCCGGCCGCCGCCGACGGCGACGGCGCGGCGCCTCCCCTTCGCCATGGAGCAGAACCCTTGCGGCGGTGAGGGAGGGAGTGGGAGTGGGGTTGGGTAGGTGGGATTGATTCCGGTGTGTGGAGGCGGAAGCTTCGGGAAGGCGGCCGCTGCCTCGGCGTGCTTTATGGGATGGGATGGCAGGGGCGGGAACGTGGGAGCGAGATAGGCTCAGGAGCGCGGGATGCGGGGGATCGGGCGCCACGTGTCGGATCCGACGGTCGCGATCGAGCCGGGAGCAGGTGGGGGAGGGATCCGGCTTGCCTGCTCCCTTCCCATGCTCCCATCCGTGCTCCCACTTCATTCTACGGTTGTCTTTTTTCATTTTTCCTTTCTAATCTAATCATCTCCCCCCCTGATTTTAAGGGGGTGGGGCCGGGCCTTATTTTGTTCCAATCAAATCAACCCACGTACGCGGGAGCATGGATGGGCACACGGGCGGGGAGCAGGCAAGTCTCGTCCGGTGGGGGAGGGGTATCCGCTACGCGGCACCGGAAATGGTGGCTCCTGCTCGGGGGTTTTGAAATGGAAATGCTAGGCGTACATCCACAGCTTCCGAGCTCCAACCCGGTTTGGGTGAACCATTCTCCCTCGCCCCCCTCCCGCGGTATCTGCCCGTGGGCGGCAACCATGCCTCCACACCCCCTGTCGTTTCTACGCGTGGGTGCACGGCCATCGGTTGTCACGGCCGCGAATTCACCTCCCTTTCTCCGTCCCCTCCACCCGTTTGCCGCAATTTATGGTCACTGGTCGGGAGGCCACGGTCGTTGCTTGTAGTGTTCGCCGGCCATCATCGCCGAGGGAAGAACCCCCCCCCCCCCCCCCCCCCCCCCCCCCCCCCCCCCCCCCCCCCCCCCCCCCCCCCCCCCCCCCTACTGTGCGTACTAAGAAAATGCAGCGGTTTAAGCAAGTTTCCTGTGTTTTTCCTATCGTGTTTGGTTTGCGGGAAAAACGTACTCCCTCCGTTTCAGTTTACAAGTCCTGCGCGTATACCTAGGTTGCCAATTTTATCACCCTAATATAAACTATATAACATAAAAATTATACCGTTTGAAAATAGAACATATGAAGTTTATATTGGTATATTTTTTGTAATATATGACTTATATTAGGTTGGTCAAATTGACGACCTGGGGGTACGCGCACGCCCTGTAAACTGAGAGAGAGGGAGTAGGAAAAATAGAGGAATACTGTTGGCATAGGAAAAATTCCTATCCTAGCGTTTGGAATAAAGGAATGACCACAGGAAATTCGCAGGATAGGAATTCAGTTCCTACACTTTTGGAGGAATTCCATAGGATTTGAAACATCCAGTGTGACCTCATTTTTTCACTTGTCCACGGAAAGTCTGAGGAACTGGCGTACTTAGTCATGTCATTAAGAAGTCAAATCCATAGATTACGTGAGGTGTCATTAAGAAGCCAAATCCATAGATTACAAGCGAGGTGGTGGAGTTCGTACTTCTGTACTCTTCTATCGTTTGATGAATTCAGTGCTTGCTTTGTACTGTATATGTGGATGCTCGTACTATGTATTAGGGCCATTAGAAGATTTTATAACTAATCAGATTTATTACTGTGCGTACTAAGAAAATGCAGCGGTTTAAGCAAGTTTCCTGTGTTTTTCCTATCGTGTGTGCCAAATGAAATTTTCCTGTGTTTTCGTTCCTCTGTTTTCCACCTGCGTTCCTTTCCCGTTCCTGTGTTTTTCCTATTCCTGCATTTTTCCTATCCTGTGTTCCAAAGAGGCCCTTATGTGGGTCATTGTAAAATGTGTCATGGTGTCATCGTCTAGGGTGGGGATGCACATCACCGAGAGGACGTGCCCGGACACCGAGATGAGGATGGATGCATCAGTGAGGCACCGACGTACGGCGGCGAACTGGTGCAATGCACTGACGTGGCATGTATTGAAAAAGGTATTGGGTCAAGGCCAAATCTCCCTACATATTGCGAAGATGAGGTGTTTTATTGGGACATCCTAATAATCATTGGGGATTGAGAAGCACGTTTTTTGGCCCAACTCCCCCAATATCTGGATTTTTTTAAGGGTTAGATATTTGTTGGAGATGCTCTAAGGAAGCAACCTGGATTTTATTTGGGATTGCAGATCTGATGGAGATACTTTAGGGTGTGTTTGGTTCATGTCATGGGCTGGAATGTAATGGGTCCGTTCCGTTCCTGGGCCTGATTCCTCTGTTTGGTAGCAGCGAAGAATTGGAACCCACCCATTCCCCCGAACGGAATATTCGCCTGAGATCCGGAACGCGCTCGTACCTCCGATTTGGAGGAATCACGCGGAACGCCTCGCATCTCGCTCCTCCCCCCACGACTTCCTCGTCTTCGACCCCAATCCCAGCGCCGCCACTCCCTCTCGATCTGCGTCCATCTTCTCCCTCCCTGGCGCCGCCCTCGCCACTCTCTCTCCGGCGACGCCTCTCTCTCTCTCTCTCTCTCTCTCTCTCTCTCTCTCTCTCGCTCTCTCTCTCCCCGACGCTGCATCTCCCTCGCCTATCAGAGCTCTGCTCGTCCCTCCGGCCTCCTTGCCCATGCTCCACGCCGGGCCGCTGCGGACCTCCGCGAGCTGAAGCTGGAACTCAACAGGCGGCTACATCTCGCAAGCCATGTCCCTCGGTGGCGAATTCATGGTGCTGGCCAGCGACTGCAACCTCGGGCTGGAGTGCCCGTCCCTCTACTAGGTGCCACAACTGGGCAGGCAGCGGCAAGCGGCAAGCGGCGACGACAATGACTTGATTCATCCATAGCTATCACCGCTAACTTGATTTGGGAATGCCTAGTATTTTCCTAATCACATCATCTTGGTAGCTTTCCTAATCACGGCAAGCTCAATTTTGAGTAATTGACTTGTATTTTGAGTTTTTGACACATCTTTTGACATGTAGATTGATGACTTTTATTTTGACAATTTTTTACAAGTAAATGGATGACTTGTATTTTGACAGATTTTTTGCATGTAGATACTTGTATTTTTATTATATGTGTCTTGTCTGTATTTGATGCCAAAATCAATATACTTGAGTGGTGAGATGAACAAATCCATTCCGTTCCATCTCAGAAACCAAACACCAAAATGTAGCCATTCCATTTCTCTGAATTGCTCATAGCAAACATAGGGACGGAACCGACCCATTCCAGTGGAATGGAACCATGACATTACATTCCACTTCGTTCTTGAACCAAACACACCCTTAAGGGAGCAACTTGGATTTTATTGAGGATTGGAGATCTGTTGGAGATGCTATAAGGAGGCAAAGATGGGACAAGTAATACTATTGCACTAACAAATTGGCCCCAAAAGGTGGATAGAATTTGGAGACTAGTTAGAGCATCTCCAACAGTTTCCCTATAAAACTTCACATATAAGTGCATTTAGGGGTTCTCCCTATAAGCTTTATGGGCGTCAAAGGTGTGCGGCTGAAGCAGAATCCCTAAATAACTACCTCTATGCGTGTTCCCCCCTCTATTTCTCTATGCAATGGTGAATCTATTGGGTAAGCTTTAACACGCTCAAGCGGACAGGGATCCGGTGACTGGCCTCTGGCCAGTCACGCCGTAACTGGCGCGGAGCCCACCGTTGGATCGCCCCCCCCCCCCCCCCCCCCCCCGGGGGGGGGTTCAGATTGAAAGATGCAGCAGGAAACACTGTATGTGGCACCGTAGCGCAAAACACTGTAGAAGGGGATACTGTAGACAAAACACTGTAGATATGTACTGTTCACGCGGATCTGCTCTGTCGATTCTAGATCGGACGGTGTGGAGAGGGGGCCAGTCACCGTACTGTTCACCGGTGACTTGTGACTAGCAAGTCACTGGATCTCGTTCCCGCTCAAGCCTACCCTCCAGCGCTGCAAAAATATATTTAATCACTAGTTTGAACTTTTATGGCCCAGCCCAGCCCAGCCATTGCCTCTTGCTAACCCATCAAACCCCACTTCCATGTACGCCACACAACCACGCTCGTTCCATCGTTCGTGAGAGGTAGAGAACAAGACGCTTGCAGCCTCGCACGGTGCATCGTGCCCTAACCGCCGACAGCTGCTGGAATCTCTTATTCGTGCCGTCCCCGATGAAGAGCGGCCGCCCTCACCAATCAACCCCGATGATTGGACCGTCGTCTGGTGAAAGGGTCGGGCTCCGGCGTCGTCGGAATGTTGTCACCGCTTTGCTGAAGCCTAAAGGTTGTGTTCACTTTCAGCATGTTATTCAGTTTTAAACTTTCAGTAGCTTGCTGCCGAAATTGTTTTGCTACTAACTCATAGTAGCGTTATTTACAATGGTCGATTGTTAAGATTTAAGAAGTGTGTGCTACTTATTCTTAAGAGTTAAGATCCTGAAAAATCCAGAAAATTCTCGTAAATACTAGTACATGTTACTAGTATTATTCTGGAAACATGTGAGTTAATTTGGACAAATGGATTAGAAAGTTTGAGCTTATTTGGACAAAAGGTCTGGGAGATAATGGCTATTCAGCTAGACATATTCATTTTTATTCAAAATTTAATATTTTTCAAAATATCCAGAAAAATTATACTCCCTCATCCCATAATATATGAATATTTTTTACACTAGTGTAGTGTAAAAAGCGCTCTTATATGTAACGGAGGGATAGTAAATATTCCCTCCGTTCCTAAATATAAGTCTTTCTATATATTTCAATATAGACTGTATATGAAGCAAAATGAGTGAATCTACACTTTTAAATATGTCTATATACATCCTTATGTAGTTCGTATTGAAATATGTAAAAAGACTTATATCTAGGAACAGTAGGAGTAGTAAATACTACATGTTTCCAGCAGTAATCTGGAAAAAATTTAGCTTATCTGGAAACAGGGATTAAGAGATAATGATTTTTTAAGGGAAAATTTTGTTTTTGCCACTCTAGATTTTGCCAGTTTTCCTTATGCCATTCTATATTTTGACATTTCACTTTTGCCACTCTTAGATTTTGACAATTATCACAATTGCCATTCTGTGGCAAAAGCAAAATAATTTTATTTTATTTTAAAAAATTGAGCAAGAAAGCTAGGTCTTTATTGATTAATACCAATGTTTACAGGAAAAGCGATTGGGTCACTCGACGTGCCCAACCAAATGTGGCGCCCATAGGGGAGAGAAGTACCTGACCTAGCTAGCCAACCTATGAGCTTCAGTATTAGAAGCTCGAGGTTCGAAAAGAAAATTACAAGTAGAGTTTCTAACAGTTTCTACGATCTCTCGAATAACACTTCCATAGCTTCCTCCCACACCCTGGCGAATATTATTCACAACCTGTTTACAATCCGATGTGATCTGGAGATGCTGCATACCCAAGTCTTGTGCCAGTGAAAGGGCTTCTCGGCAAGCTAAAGCTTCCAAACTAGCTTTCATTTTTTAATGGGCATTTAGTTTTCTCGTCGTTAACTTTGAGCCCAACCTGTGTTTTCTTCCTGGATTCGCCACTATCTCTATGTATTTGTGCAAGAATTGTAAATATATAATTGTCGCATCATATATATAAAATCAGTGTAGTTTCTCGCCACACACTCTTCGACTACTTCCAACCGAGGAGGAATTCGCAAGACCCGGTCTACATCAACGGGGGAGAGAACTGAGCGGATTAGTGCTTCGTCCCACTGACCAGAGCGTGGTTCAATTGATTCTTCCACCTTTGTCAACATAACTGCATCTCTCTCTTTCTTTTTTTTCTTTTTTTTTGAGAAACTTGCCACTTTGTTTAAACCTCCACAACATCTCCCTGGCAAAAAAATAAATAAAAAATAACCTCCGTAACATCTGGTACATGAATAAAATCAGGAGTGGCAATTAACCAAACATGTAGCCTTCACTAAATTATGAGCCTCGCTTCGACATTTGATTCTCTTCCTTCGTGCACAATATCTGCCGCTTCAAAATTCCTTTGTCAGCATAATTGCATCTCTTGGTGGGAGTGACCCTTGCGTCCACGCGGACACAACTTGCATGCTTCCCCGTCCAGAGCGTCGCTGGTCTGCAGGTTGCTCGGCCCGTGGTCTGGACTCTAGAGTAGCACCAGCCACTCCAGCATTCAACTCGCTGGTCAGCGGCAAACCGGGGCTGCGGATCCGGAGCGGCAGGCTCGATCATGGGCGCTTGAAACACGGGCAGGGAAGTGGGGGCCCGAGCGCGTGCCTGCAGCGGCAGCGGCTCATGCATGGATGCGCCGGGGACAGACCTGCCAGAACCCCCAACTTATACAGTACAGAAAGAAATTGCAGCACCATATTGTAGCCTCGATAAATATTACCCCTTTTTTTTTAATTTTTTTTGAGGATGTACCCCCGGCCTCTGCATCTGGGCGATGCATGCAGCACCCCCTCTGTAAAATGATCTAAATGGTCTTATATTTCTTTACGGAGCGAGTAGCAAATGTCATTATAGCTAGTATATCAAAATTTTGCAGGATCCGGTAGAGTTGCTGTTAGAAGTGTTAAATTGTGATCCAAATTCTACCGAATTGGACTAGACGTAGTACATACGGTGTGGGCCTTTGCGTTGGTACCGACGCGTACGAGTACAACTCGTTTACTTGTCCTACAAGGACTCTTATGTGTTGCCCCTCATATATACCCATGTAGTCGCACCTAAGACGGTCTGTCGTCTCGTGCTTGTAATACTCCTCCTCATAGTGATTGCGCCTTCGTGCGTCCGTGGTTTTCTTCCGCAAGGGTTTCCACGTAAAAATACATGTCTCTCGTGTCTCGTTTTATCTAACAAGTGGTATACAGAGCCAAGTTGAAGATACGAGTTTTGAGATCGAGAGGGATTAGGGTTCGGCGTTCTGCGCTGACGATTCGTCGATCCGTCGGATCGATTTCTACAGCAGCCGAGACCGACAGGAGTTTGACTTCCGCTGCTGAGCCGCCGCTTATCCTCGCGGATATACGCGCGTCACGCGTGTGCCTAGTCCGCTGCTGCTCCCGTGAAGGATCAAGTCCCGAGGCACCAGGATACGTCGCTGCTGCTACTACCTGATCAACTAGTACTACTTCTAGTACGTGGTGATTTCCACTGATTAGCACGTTGATTTCCCAAGTCGCTGTCACTCGTCACGTCAAGCTACAAGTTCAGATTTGTTTTTCATCAAGTGCTACGTCCACCACCCGTACAATATCCAGGTGCTATTTACCCTACTTTTGTTTGCTCCGCAAATTAATTCTATCAAGAATTTTTTCTATCGGCTTGTACTACTTTGTGTACACAGTTTTATCGACTCATGGCATCCATGAAGTACGATCTTCCGCTGCTGGACCATGACACAAGGTTTACCCTATGGCAAGTCAAGATGCGGGCGTGTTGGCACAGTCCGACTATGATGAAGCACTGGATAGTTTTGGAAAGAATCGGATTCAGGACTGGACTGATGCGGAGAAAAGAATTGATCGTAAAGCTTTGTCACAAATTCAACTCCATTTGCATAATAATATTTTGCAGGAAGTTTTGAGCGAGAAAACTGCCGCCTCTCTATGGATAAAGCTCGAAGGCATTTGCATGACTAAAGATCTTACAAGCAAAATGCATCTGAAGCAAAAATTATTCCTGCACAGGTTACCCGAGGGAGGTAATGTTTTGAATCATATTTCAGAATTTAAAGAGATCATATCCGATCTAGCTGCAATGGAGGTTAAGTATGAAGAGGAAGATACTGCTTTAATGCTACTTTGTTCACTGCCAAGTTCTTATACCAATTTTAGAGACACCATATTGTACAGTCGTGATACTCTCACGCTTAATGAAGTTTATGAAGCTTTGAACTCCAAGGAGAAGATGCAATTAATGGTGCATCATGATGGTTCAAGTTCATCCCAAGCCGAGGGATTATCTGTTCGTGGCAGGACAAAGGAGAAGAACTCAAATAATGAAAACAGAGGCAAAAGTAAGAACGGCCACAGGGGCCGGTCGCAATCCAGAGACAAGAAATATTACAGATATTGCAAGAGAGACGGGCATGACATCTCAGAGTGTTTCAAGTTGCAGAATAAAGAAAAGAGGAAAGGTAACAAACCAGGTGAAAATTCTGCTAATGTTGCTCGTGATGATAGTTCCGATGATGCTCTTGTTGTTATTGCTGGATGTGCTGAGACCAATGATGAGTGGGTACTTGACACTGCATGCATTTTTCATATGTGCCCGCATAGATATTGGTTTACTACTTTTGATTCTACTACTACTGCTGGTTCCGTTTTGGGTTTTGATAATTCAGCATGCAAGATTGAAGGCATAGGTTCCGTTCGAATCAAGATGTTTGATGGCACAATCAGAACTTTGACAGATGTTCGATATATTCCGAAAATGAAGAGAAATCTTATCTCTGTTAGTGCCCTTGATGCAAAGGGGTACAAGTATTCAGGTGGAGATAGTGTTTTGAAGGTCACCAAAGGTTCCCTTATTGTGATGAAAGGTGACTTAAGTTCGACCAATGGTCTTTATTACCTTCGAGGTTCTACCGTTTCAGGTAACGCTACTCCAGCTATTTCAAAGAATTCTGATTGTGATGCTGCTAACTTTTGGCATATGCGTCTTGGACATATGAGTGAACTTGGTTTGGCGGAGTTAAATAAGAGAGGTCTTCTTGATGGATATGAACCTGGTAAATTGAAATTTTGTGAGCATTGTATCTTCGGCAAGCACAAGAGGGTGAAGTTCAACACTTCGACTCATACAACCGAAGGTATTCTTGATTATGTGCATTCTGATTTATGGGGACCATCTCGCAGAAAGTCACTAGGTGGTGCTAGTTACATGCTGACAATTATTGATGATTATTCGAGAAAAGTTTGGCCTTATTTCTTGAAGCATAAATATGAAGCATCCTCAGCATTTAAGGAGTGGAAGATTATGATTGAGAGGCAAACTGAAAGGAAGGTAAAAATACTTCGCACTGATAATGGTATGGAATTCTGTTCTAAGCAATTTAAGAATTATTGCAAGTCTGAAGGTATTGTCAGACACTACACCGTTCCTTATACTCCTCAACAAAACGGTGTTGCTGAGCGTATGAATAGGACCATTATTTTCAGAGCCCGTTGCATGTTGTCCAATGCAGGTTTGCATAGGCGTTTTTGGGCTGAGACCGCTTCCACTGCTTGTTATCTCATTAACCGTTCACCATCTATTGCTCTTAATAAGAAAACTCCAATTGAGGCATGGTCTGGTTCACCTGCTGATTATTCACAGTTGAGAGTTTTTGGTTGCACTGCTTATGCTCATGTTGATAATGGAAAATTGAAGCCTAGGGCTGTTAAGTGCATCTTTCTTGGTTATAAGTCTGGTGTTAAAGGTTTTAAATTGTGGAATCCTGAAACCCAGAAGGTTGTTATTAGCAGAAATGTTATCTTTAATGAATCTGCTATGTTACATGATGTTTCATCTACTAATGTTCCTATTGAGAGTGAACAGCAGCCTACTGTTCAGCAGCCTACTGTTCAGGTGGAGCATGTTATTGATTCAGGTGATACATCTGGTAATAAAAATGTTGATGCACATGATGAACCCGTCGTTGATGATGAACATGTCACTCCTACTCCAAATCAGCCTATTGTTCCACCCAGTTGGAATCTTGCACGTGACAGAGTTAGGCGGGGTATTAATAAACCTGACAGGTTAATTGAAGAGTGCAATATTGTTTCTTTTGCTTTATCTGTTGCAGAAGAAATTGAAGGTAATGCTGAGCCTTCTTCATATTCCAAGGCTATTATTCCAAGGCTATTATTCCAAGGCTATTATTTCTGGTGATAGTAATAAGTGGATGACCGCTATACATGATGAGATGGAATCACTTGAAAAGAATGGCACTTGGGATTTAGTAAAATTAGCTAGAGAGAAGAAACCTATTCGTTGCAAGTGGGTTTTCAAGAGGAAAGAAGGTGTTTCTCCTAATGATGAGACAAGATATAAAGCAAGGTTAGTTGCTAAAGGTTACAGTCAGATTCCAGGTATTGACTATAACGAAGTCTTTTCTCCTGTTGTGAAGCATAGCTCTATTCGCACTTTACTCAGTATTGTTGCCATGCATGATCTTGAGCTTGAACAATTGGATGTTAAAACTGCATTTTTATATGGAGAATTAGAAGAGGACATTTATATGGAACAACCTGAAGGTTTTGTTATTCCTGGAAAAGAAAAGCTTGTCTGCAAGTTAAAGAAATCTCTTTATGGATTGAAGCAATCCCCTAGACAGTGGTACAAGAGATTTGACACTTTTATGCTCTCTCAAGGTTTCAAAAGGTCTAATTATGATAGTTGTGTTTATTTGAAAACTGTCAATGGTTCAACTATTTATTTGCTCCTTTATGTTGATGATATGCTTATTGCTGCAAAGAGTATGTCAGATATCAATGAACTAAAGAAGCAATTGAGTAATGAATTTGAGATGAAGGATTTAGGTGCAGCAAAGAAAATACTTGGCATGAAAATATCCAGAGATAGACCGTCTGGAAAAGTATATCTAAGTCAGAAGGGATATATTGATAAAGTTCTTCGTCGTTTTAATATGCATAATGCCAAGCCGGTGAGTACACCGTTAGCTGCACACTTCAAATTATCATCAGCTTTATGTCCTAAGTCAGATGCAGATATTGAGTACATGTCTAGAGTTCCCTATTCAAGTGCAGTTGGTTCACTTATGTATGCCATGGTTTGTTCTCGTCCGGATTTATCATATGCATTGAGTGTTGTCAGTAGATACATGGCTAATCCTGGAAAAGAGCATTGGAAAGCAGTTCAGTGGATTTTCAGATACCTGCAAGGTACTTCTAATGCTTATTTATAATTTGGGAAAACTAGAGATGGACTTGTTGGTTTTGTTGATTCTGATTTTGCTGGTGATTTGGATAAGAGAAGATCACTTACAGGTTATGTTTTCACCATTGGTGGTTGTGCTGTGAGTTGGAGAGCAACTTTGCAGTCTATTGTGGCTTGTTCCACTACTGATGCCGAGTATATGGCTATTTCTGAGGCATGCAAAGAAGCTATCTGGTTGAGAGGTTTGTATTCTGAGCTTTGTGGAGATTCATCTTGCCCTGCCATATTTAGTGACAGTCAAAGTGTTATATATCTTACAAAGAATCCAATGTATCATGAGAGAACAAAGCACATTGATGTCAGATATCACTATATTCGAGATGTTGTTGCTGAAGGTGATTTGAAGGTATGCAAGATAAGTACTCATGATAATCCTGCAGATATGATGACAAAGCCAGTTCCTACCAATAAGTTTGTGCTTTGCTCAAGCTTAGTTGGTATTTCTCACTAGTCCTATGGACTTTGACGCACAAGGTGTTTATGCTGATTTGGATGGAGTTATTCACTTTCTTCGACTACTGGAGGGAATTTGGATCAAGGTGGAGATTGTTAAATTGTGATCCAAATTCTACCGTATTGGACTAGACGTAGTACATACGGTGTGGGCCTTTGCGTTGGTACCGACGCGTACGAGTACAACTCGTTTACTTGTCCTACAAGGACTCTTATGTGTTGCCCCTCATATATACCCATGTAGTCGCACCTAAGACGGTCTGTCGTCTCGTGCTTGTAATACTCCTCCTCATAGTGATTGCGCCTTCGTGCGTCCGTGGTTTTCTTCCGCAAGGGTTTCCACGTAAAAATACATGTCTCTCGTGTCTCGTTTTATCTAACAAGAAGCCCTGAGCGGAGGAGGACCAATACATGTATGAAAACATCCAAACTGCATCAAACACTCGGAGTTCAGGGAAGGCCACTACCCTCCAGGAAGTGGGCGCAAAATAAAAAAGCATGGAGCATGTGTTGAGGAAGTGGGCTGAGAGAGATTTTGGCTCAGTTTTAAAGAAAACAGCAGAGATAAGAAGAACACTTAGCATATTGTGGAATTCACCCATCTCGGCGGAGCAGCAAAAGGAGGTCAAGCGGTGCACTATGGAACTGGATGAATTATTGCTGAGAGAGGAAATGATGTGGAGGCAGCGGTCACGGGCAACGTACTTGCGGGAGGGCGATCGCAATACTAAATGGTTTCAGAGAAAGGCGACGTGGAGAAAGAAGAAAAATGAAATAACTAAGTTAATGGACAGCAGCGGGGTATGGAAAGAGGACAGAGAAGGGATAAAGGATATCGCGAAGAATTTCTTCCAAAGTTTATATGGGAAGGAAGATGGGGTGGAGCCGCATATCGTACTGAACCTCATAGAAACAAGGGTTACAGAGGAGATAAACGCAGAGTTAACTAGACCGTTCTCGGAGAAGGAAGTAAGTGATTCATTGTTTCAGATAGGACCCTTGAAGGCCCCTGGACCGGACGGTTTACCCGCGAGGTTCTACCAGAGAAATTGGGGGGTGGTGAGAGAGGATGTGGTCAGAGGTGTACTGTACTTTTTTGAGACTGGAGTCTTGCCTGAAGGACTGAATGATACGGTAATCGTGCTAATTCCAAAAGGCAAAGATCCCCAAGCACTAAAAGATTATCGTCCGATCAGTCTCTGTAACATAATATACAAGGTAATTTCGAAGTGTCTCGTTAACCGCCTAAGGCCATTTTTGGATGGGATTATTTCTGAGACACAAAGCGCTTTCATCCCTGGGCGCATGATTACGGATAATGCCACGATCGCGTTCGAGTGTTTCCATAAAATCCAACACAGCAGAAACAAACAAGATACATACTGTGCGTATAAGTTGGATTTGGCAAAAGCATACGACAGAGTCGATTGGAGTTTTCTTGAAGGAGTGCTGCTGAAGATGGGTTTCAACCAAAAATGGACTGCCTGGGTCATGGAGTGTGTCCGTTCTGTGAGGTACAAAGTCAGATGCAATGGGGAGCTGTTGGAACCCTTCACCCCATCTAGAGGTCTACGGCAAGGGGACCCACTGAGCCCATATCTCTTCCTCTTTGTTGCCGATGGTTTAGTCAGTCTCATGAACAAGGAGACAAATGAAGGCAATCTGACACCTATCAAGATTGCGAGGAACAGCCCGGGAATCTCAAATCTTCTTTTTGCAGATGATAGTCTTATGTTTTTCAAGGCCACTGTTGAACAGGCACATGTCATGAAGAAGGTGTTAGCTTCATTCCAGCGAGGCACAGGGCAATTGTTAAGTGAGAATAAATGCTCTTTACTTTTCAGCGAGCGGTGCCCGGAAGAGACTAGGGAAGAGATAAAGAGAATTCTGGGAGTGGTCTCCTCCTCCTTTGAGAGCAAGTATCTGGGCCTCCCAACACCAGAAGGAAGGATGAAGGATGAGAATTTCCAACCAATCTTAGATAGATTCGGAAAGAGATGTAGTGATTGGTCCGGAAGATTCATGGCTTACGCGGCAAAGGAAGTGCATGTCAAATCTGTGGTCCAGGCTCTTCCCTGTTTTACAATGGGGGTCTTCCTATTGTCCAAAGGCTTTTGTGAGAAGTATGAAAAGATGATCCGTGATTTCTGGTGTGGGGACGAAGAAGGTCATCGGAAAGTGCATTGGATGTCATGGGAGCACATGACACGTCCGAAGAGGGCGGGTGGTATTGGCTTTAGGGATATGCACCTGTTCAACATCGCTCTGCTTGCAAAACAAGGATGGAGGCTCCTACAGAACCCTGACAGTTTGTGCGCGAGAGTGCTCAAGTCAAAATATTTCCCACACGGAAACCTCCTTGATACAGTTTTTGCCTCCGACGCATCCCCGGTATGGAGAGGAATTGAGGCTGGGTTGGAGATCCTAAAGAAAGGCATCATCTGGCGGGTGGGAGATGGAAGAGACATTCAAATCCAAAGAGACCAATGGATTCCCCGGAAGGAAGGACTTAAGGCTGCAACTTTTGTTAGGAGGTCAAGATTGCGCTGGGTGAACCAGCTAATGCAACCAGATGGCAAGGAGTGGAATGTGGAGCTAATAAGGCAAATCTTTCATCCTTTTGACGCGGATGAAATCTGCAAAATCTCCATTCCGAGGTCAAATGCAGAAGATCGGATCGCTTGGCACTACGAAAGAAACGGGGTCTTCACAGTAAGAAGTGCGTATAAGCTGGCCGCTGCAATTCATGGGCAGTCCCGACAGTCCCCGTCAAGCTCGTCAAGGGAACATGTTGATAGGAGCATCTGGGACCTCATCTGGAAAGCGAATGTTCCACCAAAAGTGAGAATTTTTGGCTGGCGAGTAGCTACCAACACGCTGGCCACAAAGAAGAATAAGTGGAGGAGGACTTTGGAACTGGATGCCACCTGCAACATATGCGGGTGTGGCGAGGAAGATGAATTCCATGCGGTGGTAACCTGCACAAAAAGTAGAGCTCTCAGACATGAAATGAGAAAAGAATGGGAGCTTCCTCCAGAGGAATCATTCAGGTACACCGGCCCGGACTGGCTGCAAATGCTATTGGGCACAGCGACTGAGGCCGTGAGGGCGAGGGTGTTGATGCTTTTGTGGAGAGGTTGGCATCTTCGCGATGACTGTGTCCATGGGAAAGGAAAGGAGTCAATTAGCCGATCTGTACAATTTCTCCTGAAGTACGAGGAAGAATTGCAGCTAGCTACAACCACCACGTATTCCTCCTCAGAATCTGGGAAGAAGAATTGGCCAGGTGCCAATCCTGAAGCGCGAAGTGCCGATCAGGCAACCATGAAGTGGTCTGCTCCTGCTCGAAATTCAGTCAAGTTGAACTCTGACGCAACCTTTCTACCGGACAGTGGCCACTGCTGGGGAGGAGCAGTTGCGAGGGACTATAGAGGACTGGTGGTTGTATCAAGTGGAAAGCAGACTGGCATTGCGGCAAGTGTGGAGGAAGCAGAAGCTAGAGCCGTTTTGGTTGGGCTGAGGGCCTTGGCAGAATCATACAGTGGATCAGTTGTGATAGAGGTGGACTGTATGGCCCTAGTAAACGAGCTGAAAAAGGACTCGCAGAATCTATCCCCTTGCTATGGTGTGCTACGTGATATCATGGAGGTCTTGGCGAAGTTCACTTCCTTCAAGGTCGCTCACGTTGGAAGGAAGTGCAACACACTGGCCCATGAATTAGCTGCAGAGGCAAGACAAAAGGGTGATTTTCAGCTCATTGCGAGGGTCCCGAACAGACTGATGAATCTGATGCAGGCTGAGTGTACCCCCTCTACTTGAGTATTTGTGTACTCGAGTTTCTCCAAAAAAAAAAACTCGGAGAAAAGAAAAGCTAGTTGGGAACAACAGACATGCCGATCGAGCAGCATTTGGTTAAAGTTTCAGGTTTAGGTATCGATAACTGCTTGGTCCCAGCAAAAGAGCATTCTGGATCGTGACATGCAAACCACTACTACGGAAGTACACGTTCTACCACCTTTCTACAGGTATATATACACAGAACGAACATTCCGAAAAGAACTACTACCGTGGAAGCAGCACTGGCACTCCTGAAGAACTAATCCAGTGCGTGGAGACTCGCCTCGGACTGTTCCTTCCTCATTGCCTCAACCGCCCCCCTGAAATCGTCAGCCAACCGGGACCGATTAGAAATGTCAGTCGTTTAAACGCGGTGAAATGGGATCAGAAATGCTCCATCCGGTTTCGTTTCATAGTCCTCCTCCTGTTTGAACACACAACTAGCAACTACTACTGTCTCATATTAGCCGTCGCTGAAATGGATGTATCTAGATGTATTGTTTTTTTTTTGTTGTCGCGAAAGGAATGCTATGCCACAGTATAATATGTACTACGTACCACCAAACAGCGAGCAAGGTAACATCAACTTTCATAACGTGAAATCATCATACAAGCACCAAGGTTCGTAGAAGCACGGTCCATAACATCGCTACTGTTTAAAGGCAATTTAATTAAGCAATCGTTGAAGAACAGCTACAGAAGGAATGCAATGCGGGATTGTAATACCTATGCGCTGCCTGCATTTCCTCGTTTTCAGGCTTCAGTTTCATTCCAGCCGAGAACGCATCAGAGGCCTCTTTGTACTCCTAATAATGAAATCGTGGATCAAAGATTTTCTACGGGGCTGGAGGTGATGTATAAAGCAGCAAAAAAAAAAAAAATTATAGTCTTACCAGAAGAGACATGAGGGCGGCTCCTTTCCGATAGTAACCTTTAGGCCACTTAGGGTTCAGACTTATGCAAGCATTGGCATCAACCAAAGCGTCATGTGCTTCACCACACTTCAGATGGCACAGGCTCCTGTTTGAATACAACACTTCATCAGCGGGATCCAGCTTGATTGCCTGCACCAAACCAAATGTTAAAGACCACGAAGCACAACCTGTTTATTCCAGAATAAAACAAGAACCATGATCAAGTGAAGCTAAACTAGCGTGTGATCGGAAACCTAAGTGGCACGGTTACAGTTTTAGAACTGAACCTAGTTCAGAAATCAAACGGAAACAGCTCACTAAACCAGTTAGAATGCGTTGCACAAAAGAAAGAGATTTTATCAGTTATAAATGTTAATCCAAATTTATTTGAAGAAATAATGATTTACGCACTTACGAAAACATTGGGTTTCACCTCTAGCGTACCCCAACTTGTTTGGGACTAAAGGCTTTGTTGTTGTTGTTGTTGCACTTACGAAAACATAAAAATTAAGTCAAAACAGATAAATCAACCATGACTGTTTCCCTTTGGTGGAGTATGAAATCCAATTTGGAGAACCTCCCTTCAGTTATTTTCTCTTTGCGGGAAAAATCACTCCCAAATTCTGATTCCTAAATCCTAATTAAGCTAGTTGTGTGAAACTAGTCAGTACATAGCGCAGACATGTAAATTAGGAAGGATGTTTAAAAATCAGTTCCCAGCTAATGTCAACTAGTTAATGATACATTAGCAATACAGCAATAGAAGTGTTTTCCAATGGTTTTTCAGTAACAGCACTTACTTCGGTATAGAATTTTGATGCGGCGGCATAGTCCTTGCCCTCAACTGCTTTTGCACCTTGTGATTTCAGCCGAGCCTTCCTATCTTTGTCACTTGACTTGTCCTGCATTATTAAGAGAACTTGTACCAACATTAAATCGAAAAATAAGATGCCACAGGCTGTAAAATGTCGGAATAACGTATGTCTTATTCCCGAACTAGTACAAAAAAACATGGTTTTCTTCAAACAGCAGGATTCATGCAGAGATATACTCAAGGTGAAATGTTGTTAAAAATTAATAATCTATATGCTTAAAAAGGGGATAGAAATATTAGTCAAAAGACACAAATCAACAGTAACTTGCGTTTGCTGGTATATTAACTCCCGAACCTACACAGCTATACCTGTCAATTATAGCAGCACAACAAACATTCTTAGATGTGGGAATCAGTAACCAGTAGAGTGTGAACATGTACATTCGTAGGATGCCAAGTGTTATATTCTCAGCTAATGTCCACTACTAGCGATGTCTTAGCAATATGAAAATAACAGTGCTCTCCAACAGCTTGTTCAGTCAGAGGGCCATCGAAAATGATTGCACAACAATATACCTCAGAATAGAATTTTGAAGCAGCAACATAGTTCTTCCCGTCAGCAGCTTTTGCACCGCTTGATTTCAGTGAAGCTTTGCTATCACTGTCATCTTTCTTAACCTAAATAATTAAACAAAACTTATGTTAAGATATGTTCAAAATTACAGATGCTGCAAAGCTGTACTAAGGGAGGATAAACCTGTCTTATTTCTTCTAGTAATACAAATAGCTGATGACATATTAACTGTACAGAACTGAAGATGGCATTCTAACACAATGATATGGATTACTTTCATACATCACCCAACTATTAATATGCAGAGTAAATTTCCCAGTTCTCAATGAAATGATTCCAAATATCCCCCATCTATTACACTGTATATCTCTGATGGATCCATCAAATCTCCTATCTAGCTCCATCCTATAGTTTTGACCCAAAAATAGATGGATCTAGGAAACTATCTATCTAGCTTTCAGACTATTATTCTTGAAAGCAGATCAAAGTGCTCTATCTATTCATCAAAGAGATGAGTAGAGTTTGATTATTGCATCGTCTTCTTGCATGGACTTGTCGCCAACCATCTAAATTCTGGCAACTTAGAGGCACCTGATACGAGTCGCGGTCTCCTCACATTGCACTAGGTGAGGGTAAGGCTTGCCACTGACACCTTCCCCAGACCCCGCACAGTGCGGGAGCTCTCAGCACTGGGTACGTCCTTAGAGGCACCTGATACCAGTTTATACCAACAACAAAAAACACTGCATAAATGTTCCCATTTGTTATCCATCACTCCAATATCCATGTGTGGGAGAGAGAGGGTACCTTGGTTTCCCAAGCAGGCCAGGGTATGGAGGATACAAAAAAGGAAAATACAAGGGCTGTGAGTTAAAAAAAATTGACGCGACAAGATTTTTGCAAAAACACGAAGATACATAATTTTTACAATCTCCTATGTAACATAATGTCATGAAAGACAACCAGTGTGAGACAAAGCAAACAGTTCTTTGGCTTGCGGCATGTCTGGATCCAAAATTTCTCATGGAACTAGTAGAAACGTAACATCATTGGGCGCCTACAAACACTAAGCTAAACGTGAAATTGCCCATATTGAAAAGAGAAGTCATGAATGATACAATGGAAGAGCAACAGGTCTCAGCAATAGGATCGTTCCGTCCAGATGACCTAGTTTTTGGACAGGACCACTAGAGCTTCTAATCTGATTTTCACTCCATGATTTTGTCTCAACGTCACTGAACCTCACATATTGAATACGGCGAGATGTACTAAAGGAGCAGTAAACCAGAATTATGGTTTGTGTGCACTCGATTTCCAAGACACATCACATACTATTCATCACCCGGGACAAGTTTATCCAACAAGTGCCAGAGGTAACAATAATGATGTTACAACATCAAGTATCAAGGTTTAAGAACCAACATAAATTAGAAAAATAATTCACCTGGTTAGCTGGAACATTGCTATCTGCGCCAACCTCCAACAAGTATTTAACGCATGTGGTTAAGCCATTGTTAGTTGCTATCGCCAATGGAGTTTCAGGAATTGTACAATTGACATTCGCGCCAGCCTGTGGGTGAACAGATATAACATAAAACACATGGGAGAATACAAAAAAAGTATCTTCCGCCATGAGATTCCATCGAGCAATCAAAATATGCAGAATGTGAACATACCTTGACAAGAAGTTTCACGCACTCTAAGCAAGTGGATTCATTCATTCTTTCAGGAGTAGCATAGAGTGCTGTGGTCAGGGGTGTACCAAGGTCCCATGAGACTTTGTTCGGCTGCAATTTTAGTTTGAGAAACAAAAGTCACTTCCCAGGCTCCATATATGTTGAAGAAATATGATCCTAGGGATTGTATATGCATAAGAACTTGA
The DNA here is from genome assembly GCA_036873465.1 of Thinopyrum obtusiflorum. Lineage (NCBI taxonomy): Eukaryota > Viridiplantae > Streptophyta > Magnoliopsida > Poales > Poaceae > Thinopyrum > Thinopyrum obtusiflorum. Next base: position 24,229 of record JAAAWM010011785.1, on the reverse strand, counting down.
GCTATGAAGAAAAGAAAATAGCTCAAATGGAAGAACATCAATTTACTAATTACATCTGCATGGTGCTCCAGCAAAATCTTCATAGCACTGAACTTCCCATGAGCTGCAGCGGCAGCTAGAGGTGTCCCATGAGGAGAAGGTGCATCAACATGAGCTCCTTTCGATAGCAGCAGTCGTGCGATTTCATCACAGCCTAGCAAGAAAGGAGGCATCCACACAATTTGAATAGTATCCACGACATGTTGACAATTTTTTTATCAATTCGAGACAAATTCATTTTGCGTATTATCACTCCCGCGCCGCATCCCAATCATAAACTATAAGTTGGGATGATCAACTCATAACCAGATCGGACAGCAATTCAACAGAGAAATATGATACTTGTCATATGCAACTATTTTTTACGGAGCAGAATGTGAAGAAATAGGCACCTGTTGCTACTGCTTCATGCAGAGGAGTCGTGCCGTTGGAGGAATCTTTTATGTTGGGATCAGCACCTTTTTCAAGAAAATACCTTGTGGCATTCACTTCCCCATGCCCCACCGCAAAAGACAAAGGTGTCGCACCTGCCAACAAAGCATTACAATCAAGCAAATTAGCCAAACATTGACACCCTGCCTTACCGTAATAACAAACGGTTGGGCCTAAGAAATCTACTGGCGTCGTCTTCACTTCCTTGGCATACGAAGGGATGCATATCACAAGCAGTACTGAAGACTGAAATCTCAGAGATACGCACATTTGCAGGTGCATATAAACAAGTGGTAGTATAATTAATACTGTATGAAGAAACATCATTCACAAGCATGTTCAGAAGGAAATCTTATAATCATCAGGTTTCTCCCCTAAAAAAATCAGGTTCCACTAGCACAAGCTTGTACTATGCGACAAAATACATGAGAACGAAATAATAAACTGAATAAAGAATTTAATTAACTGGACCGTACATGAGAGATACAAATAAGGAAATTCCTACAAATGGAATGCCAATAATTTTGACCGTTCGATCTATGAATTGCGTCGCATGGTATGAAGTAAGTAGCTTGCTTCCTAGAAACAAGAACACAAGTGAAACACACAAGCATTTGATTCAGTAGTAGTATTTCGGAGAGGCGGCGTACCAGAGCCAGGATTAGCAGCCTCGGAGTCGACATCAAATCCAAGCTCCTCCACCAAATACTTGCAGATCCCCATATGACCTGTGGATGCTGCCGAATGCAATGCCCCAACGCCCCTGAACCTCACAGAGGCAAGCGACTCCCTGTCATCCTCGTCCATGCCATCTACCAGGGCTTCAAGACGACCCAGATTTCAACAGAACCACGTTAATTAAGGCACAGCCTCATACTACATTATCCAATTTCCAACAAGATTGTTGCATGAAATAAGATCAAGATACTCAGTAAACGTACCTTCCGAAATTCAACGCAATAGTACCCAAAGTAAAGAAAAAAACGACCCCAAAAGGGCAAAATCAATCAATTAAAGCGAACATCAAGCTATGCATAGCAACCACGGGTAAATGAAACCCTAATCCACGACAATGCCATTGCGGAGGAGGATCTTACCCTTGAGGCGGTCCAGGTCGCCATCCTCGCACGCGAAGAGGAACTGCTCCTGCGGCGGCCAGCCGGTACCTAGACCTCGCGACGAGCGGGAGGCCAGGAAGGAACACGTCAGGGGCCACGGGGATGTCAGACCCAAGGAGGACCTGATGAACTAGATTCAGAGAAACAAGTCCGAACTTGGCTATTTCATTCACTTTCAGAGGAAAGATTAGAGCATTCTAGCTTCTTACAGAGGAACCTAGCCAGCCAGGAACACTGGCGGCGCAAAGGGGGAAACCCTAGAAACTGGGAGATGGTTCTCGCGTCTCCAAACACTGGCTTTATAGCCTTACAAGCCAAGAAAAGAAGAGAGAAAAATGGATACAGAGTGGTTGAGGCTGCAAGCCTTTTGCCGGAAAGTGAACAGCGACGCGTCCAAGTCGGGGAGCCGTCCGATGCGTGATCCACGGTGTCAGCTTCATCATAACCAGCGAAACGGTACGTGTGAAGGGGAGACGTTGGATTCGTGATGGACGGCTCGGCTGTCTTCGCGCGTTCGTGGTGGCAATTCAAATTAACTGAACTTCGTCTTTAGGTGTTGATAAGTTGCAGATGGGTCCTGACAACTCCCCCCCGATGAGACCAAGCCTGTCCTCAGGGTTGGAAGTGAGGAAAAACTCGCTGGATGAACGTTGCATCCTCCCATGTTGCTTCTTCCACTGGCAGGTTGCTCCATTTGATTTTCCACCTGACCACAGGGATATCGATATCCCCTTGTTTACGAGGAACCAGTTTGCACTCCAGCAGTAGCTCTGGTTCGAGCAGGATTGTTCCATCAGGGTTAAGCAAGGGAAGTTTGGCGTTAGGTATTGCTGCTGGGCCAATGTGCTTCTTCAGTTGGCTGATGTGGAATGTATCGTGCAGCTTGCAGTCGTCTGGTAAGAGAAGTTTGTAGGAAACATTACCAACTTTCTGCAGAACTCTGAACGGTCCGTAGTACTTGGAGTGTAGCTTGAAACACTTGTGAATGCTCAGTGTAGTATGTCTGTAGGGCTGGAGCTTCAAGTAGACCATATCACCCTCTTGTAAGGTTCTCTCAGATCTCTTCTTATCTGCAAAGTGCTTCATTCTGTTCTGAGCTCTGAGAAGATTTTCTTTGATGTGAGCAGCAGTTTGCTCAGCAGTGAGGACAGAGGGAAGGTTGGTAGTGTCCTCAGGTGGGTAAAGAGCTGCTTCAGCTATCATATTGGGTTTTCTGTTGTATAGTGCCTGAAAGGGAGTGATCTTTAGTGAGGTGTGGTAGGATGTATTGTACCACCACTCAGATAAGGGCAGCCAGTAAAACCATTTCTTTGGTTGCAGAAAGGCCATACATCTCAGGTAGTTCTCCATGCATTGATTCACCCTTTCCGTTTGCCCATCAGTTTGGGGATGGTAAGAAGTACTCAGGTGTAATTTAATGCCCATCCGTTTGAACAAACTTTGCCACAGCTGACTTGTGAAGATCTTGTCCCTGTCAGTGACAATAACAGAAGGTAGGCCATGGAGTTTAAATATGTTTTCCACAAAGGCATTGGCTACAGTCTGCACTGTGATGGGGTGTTTCATGGCAATGAAGTGACTGTACTTGGTGAATCTGTCCACTACCACCAGGATCATATCCTTGTTTTGAGAAACTGGCATTCCCTCCACAAAGTCCATACTTATGTGGCACCAAGCAAAGTCAGGCACAGGTAGTGGCTGCAAGAGACCAGGGTACTTGCAGTGTTCTGGTTTGTTGATCTGACATGTTGGACACTGCTTGATGAAGTCAACAATGAACTGCTTCATGCCAGGCCAGTGGAACAAGAGTTTGACTCTTTGATATGTGGCTCTGTGGCCAGAGTGACCTCCCAGCTCAGAATTATGTAATGCAGACACAAGTTTGGTCCTCAGTTGTGTCTCACTGCCCACTACAATTCTATTCTTATATCTGAGTATACCCTGCTTTAGGGTGTAGTTATCTAAGGCAGAGGGGTTGGTGACCAATTGGGCCATGATGGTCTTGCACTTAGTGTCATTGTTGTAACTGGCAACTACTTCAGAGATCCAAGCAGGTACAGCTGTGCTTGCAATGAGGTTGTGTAGTTTGTACTGCACTCTAGAGAGGGCATCAGCTACTCTGTTTTTGTGTCCTTGCTTGTACTCAACCCTGTAATTGTAGCCCAGTAATTTCACTAGTAACTTATGTTGAATTCCTTCAGTTAACTTTTGTTCCTGGATATATTTGAGGCTTTGCTGATCAGTTCTGATAATGAGAGAAGATGCTGCAAAGTAGTGTTTCCAATATTTCAGAGCTTCAATGATAGCCAAGGCCTCCTTATCATAAGTGGAGCCAGCAGCAGCTCTAGGACCAATAGTTTTGCTGAAAAAGGAAATTGGTCTGCCACCCTGCATGAGGACTGCTCCAATGCCATAGTTGCAAGCATCAGTTTCAAGAACAAATGGTTTGGAAAAATCAGGTAGGGCCAAGACAGGGGCATCTGTCATTCTGTGCTTCGAACTGTTGAAAGCCTGTTGTTGTTCAGTGCCCCATGTGAAACTATCCTTTTTTAGTGAGTTGAACAGAGGTTTGCAGATAAATCCATAATTTTGGATGAACCTTCTGTAATAGCCAGTTAATCCTAGGAAACTTCTCAGCTGAGTAACATTCTCAGGTGCTGGCCACTTAAGCATTGCCTCAATTTTTACAGGGTCTGTAGCAACTCCATCTCCTCTGATGATGTGTCCTAGATATTCCACTTGTGGTTGGGCAAAAGTGCATTTGCTGAGCTTTGCATACAGCTGGTGCTGTTGAAGGGTCTCAAATACTTCTTTTAAATGTTCTATGTGTTCCTGCAGATTTCTGCTGAAAACCAGGATGTCATCAAAGAAAATCAAGACAAATTTTCTCAGATATTTCTTGAAAATTGTATTCATCAACTTCTGGAATGTAGCAGGGGCATTAGTAAGCCCAAATGGCATAACTAAGTACTCATAGTGCCCACAATGAGTGCTGAATGCTGTCTTTTCTATGTCATGTTGCATCATCCTGATCTGATGGTAACCACTTCTTAAGTCCAGTTTAGTGAAAACAGTGGCTCCATGAAGTTCGTCCAGCAGATCTTCAATTACTGGCACTGGATATTTGTTCTTCACTGTTTGTTCATTGAGTTTCCTGAAATCATTGACAAGTCTCCAGGTTTGATCCTTCTTTTTCACTAGGAGAGCTGGGGAGGAGTAAGGACTAACACTGTCCTTAATTACTTTGTCCTTAATCATCTGCTGGATGATTTGTTCCATTGCATCTTTTTGGTGGTGAGGTAATCTATATGGCCTTTGGTTTACTATTTTAGCTTCAGGCACAAGAGGGATTGTATGATCTATTGCTCTGACAGGAGGAAGGCCAGTGGGCTTTGAGAAAATGTTGGTATACTTACTTAACAGCAATTTCACTTGAGGATGCATTGGTTGTTGAGGAGGAGGAGTAGGAGGAGGAGGTGCCACAGTGACAAAGTTAAGAAGGAGTACAGCTCCACATACTGGGTCCTGTTCTAGTTCTTCCTCACTGTCCATCTCAGGTACAACCATGTTGGGCAGGCTCTCATCTTGGAAGATGACCTTTTTGCCTCCTTGCATGGTTATCTTTACCTGCATTTCCTCAAAGTCCAGTTCTACAGGATTGTGAGCTTTCATCCAGTCAGCTCCTAATATCACATCATAGCTTTGGAGCTGTAAGACTCTGAAATCTGAAGTGAATTGTGTCCCTTGGATAGTGTAATTGCACTGTTTTGCCATGAATTCAGTCCAGAGCACTCCACCATTTGCCACTACAACCTTTCTTTTTCTTGTAGGGGAAAGCTTGCACTGAATTTTGTTTGCAATACTGGGGGAAACAAAAGTAGCAGTACTTCCACTGTCGATAAGTGCTGTTGCAGGGGTATCTCCAAACGTGAGAGTAACAGTAAATGAGTACTTGATGGCACTCAGGCCCATCAGAGCATGCATTGAAATTTTCAGTGTCTGATCAGCACTGTTTTCTGCTTCTTCATTGTCTGTTTCTTCAATCTCTTCAGAACTTGCAGTGTAGTAAACCAGCTCTGCATCATCAGGGCATTGCTCCTGTAGAGCTTGTATTTGAGCTTGGTTGGCCAGCTTGCAAACTTTCTTGTGTCCTGGGAACCAAGGTTCCTTGCACTTGTAGCAGATGCCCTTTAATCTCGCTTGTTGGATAATATTAGCAGTATTGTTAGCAGTTGGTTTGCCAGGGTCAAACTGAACCTGTCTTCTAACAGGAGGTTGCACTGTTTGGGGCCACTGCTTCTTAGGTGGCTGTGCTTGTTCCATTCTTCGAGCTAACCAGATAGCCTTCTGCAGATCTTGAGGTTCATGACATTGGACATAATGCTGAATGTTGTCGTGTAAGCCAGAAATAAAACTGGTTTTGTAGTAATCTTGTGGAAGAGCAGGATTGTCTCTTCGCATTAAATTCATAGCTTGCTCAAACTTGAGTATATACTCATTGACAGATCCTGTTTGGGTGAGTGCATGAAATGATCTCACATTATCACAAACAGATGTCTCAACAAATCTATCACCCAGGAGTCTACAAAATCTATACCAGGGCAAGGTGTTAGCAACTATTGCAGTGCCTCTCCACCACTCAATTGCAGGGCCTTTCAGGTATGTGACTGCAATTTCTGTTTTCTGCTCCAGGGGTGTTCTAGCAGCCTCAAAATATAGTTCAATAGTCTGAATCCAAGAGTCAGTGCCACTTCCATCAAATTCAGGAATGTTGTATTTGGCTGGTTTGACGAGTGCCATAGGCCTTCTGTTATCCTGTAACTGGTCTCTCTGCACATTTCCTCCTCTGGCTTCCTGTTGAGGAAGTTGCTCAGCTAGCTCCAGTTCAAGCTGTATTGGCTGATGTGTAGTTGGGCCCTGGTTACCTGCAGTAGGTGCTCTTGCATCAGGAGCAGGATTTTTGGGTGCAGCAAAATGTGGATGTTTGTAAGGGATTTTGTTGCTGCCATCCAAGTTGAGCTCTTTGCCTGTGTTCTTGTCTACTAAAGTTGCAGATCCCATAGTTGGAGGAGTTTGGATGACCACAGGAGGTGCATGGTTAGGGCCCTGAGGTGTTTGCTGTTGGCCACTGCCTTGTGCAACATCTTGGGGGCTTGGAGGGCTTTCTCTAGGTTTTGGGAACCCAACAATGAAATTGGATAGTGAGCCCTGTAACTCTCCCAAAGTTTTCTGCAGGGACTGAAAGTTACTGGCAACGTGCTCTCTGAAATCTTCAAAGTCTCGTCTGTCAGTCTCTGTTCTGCTGCAATTGTTTGACATCCAGTTGTAAGGATTGCAGCTCCAGATGGTCCGTGGAAGAAGAACTTGCAGGGCCCATCATACTGGAGTGGAGGGACAACAGGGAGGGTTTTTACACTTAGCAGGGAGCCAAGAACCTCTCTGCGTGTGATCAACCAGCGAAGGAGGGAATTTTACAACAGCTTGAGCTGCAACCCGGCCTTGGCCTTCGATCCTGCCGCCGCCTGCACCGTCGCCAACGCCGCGCCACCGGGAGTACACCGGATATGGGAGGGAGGGAGGGATTTTACCACAGAGACGGTGTGTGTCTGTAACCTCTTCCCGTACCCCAAACCTGTACCGAATTATCTCACCGTCGCCTGTCGCCGCCTGAAAACCACCGCCGCCCAAGGTCACCGGTGAGAAGTGGAGGATTTTACGGCTCCTCCAACTCCACCTCGGCACCGGATCTCGCGCCGCCAAGGAGAAAACCTTGCTCTGATTACCACTTGTCAGACCCAAGGAGGACCTGATGAACTAGATTCAGAGAAACAAGTCCGAACTTGGCTATTTCATTCACTTTCAGAGGAAAGATTAGAGCATTCTAGCTTCTTACAGAGGAACCTAGCCAGCCAGGAACACTGGCGGCGCAAAGGGGGAAACCCTAGAAACTGGGAGATGGTTCTCGCGTCTCCAAACACTGGCTTTATAGCCTTACAAGCCAAGAAAAGAAGAGAGAAAAATGGATACAGAGTGGTTGAGGCTGCAAGCCTTTTGCCGGAAAGTGAACAGCGACGCGTCCAAGTCGGGGAGCCGTCCGATGCGTGATCCACGGTGTCAACTTCATCATAACCAGCGAAACGGTACGTGTGAAGGGGAGACGTTGGATTCGTGATGGACGGCTCGGCTGTCTTCGCGCGTTCGTGGTGGCAATTCAAATTAACTGAACTTCGTCTTTAGGTGTTGATAAGTTGCAGATGGGTCCTGACAGGGGACCGTAGAGCGAATGAATCTCGCCCGAAATGGTGAGGCGAGACAGAGCAGAGGGGGTCGCGTGCGCACGTACCCACGTCGGTGACGGCGACCTGGAGGCCGTGGCGGGCGGCGGCTTCGGCCGCTGCTCTCTGGACGTCGCTCGCGCTCGCGTCTCCTCCGGCGCCGCGACGGCTCCTCCCGTTCTCCATGGCGAGAGAGAGCTCGAGAGCGCTCTGGAAGCGGGCGAGCAGACGATCGGGTTTAGCGGTGGGGCGGTGGCTTCTAGGGGAAGGAAGCCTCGGAGTGGGAGAAGGAAGGGAGAGGGGAGTGGGAGAGAGAAGGCTGCGACAGATGGAATGGGGATGCGACGGGATGGGGGTGCGGAGGCGTCGGTGGGCCGTGCGCGCCGTTGACTGCGGTTGACGACGGAGAATCCGGGGAGGTGTGACGATCTCCATAGTGCCCATGTCTTGTGTTGGTGCACTGTGCGTGAGCGGAGTGATGGTGAGCTGCTTCTGTTGCAGCTATCACTTCACGTAGTGGGTGCATCGAGTGTGTACCCAAATAGTGTAGCAGAGTGTGGCTGTGTGCGTGCTGCGTGCACTCGTATGGTTAGAGCAACTCTGACGCGCATGTCCCGCGCGTGTCCGTTTGATCAAAACGGACACAAAAATCGTCCAACGCGGGCGACCCAAATGAATGTGCGTGTCAAGAAGACTTTCCCCTTCCCCTCCCAGGTCGCACGCGCGGGCGACCCCGGGGGGACGAAACCCTAACCAACGAGCCACCTACCCCAGATCCACCCGGCCGCTGCCGCCGCCGGTCCTGGCGGTGGTGGCGGCCCCCTGGCCGCCGAAGGCGGCGGGGAGGAGAGCGCGCCTGGTGGCGCTGTCTTCGCGCGAAGGAGGGCTTCATCGGGTGGTGCACGGCGGTGGTGCTGAGAGGCGGCGGGCGGCGAGAGGAGGGTCGTGGCGGAGCTGCGTGAAGGCTGGCGGAGGACCCGGAGCTCGGAGGGGTGCGCGGCCATGGAAGCGGCGGCGCGGGCCTGGAGGCGGCGACGCAGAGGCTGCGGCGCGAGGTCTATGTCCGTGCGGCTTCCTCGGGCCATGGAGGCGGAGCTGGCAGCGCCGCGGCCGGCGGTGGTGCTTCCTGGAGGCGGCGAAAATCGCAGTGGAGCTGCCGCCGGCGGCCATGGAGAGGGTGCTGCGGGCTAGATCTGGGCCCAGCCAGGGCCCGATCTAGGCTGGGGGGCGGTCTGTACGGCAGCTGTCAGGAGCGTGACAGCAGCGTGCGGCGGTTCCTCGACCAGATTGGAGGTGCTCGACGGTGGGGGCTGCGGGTGCTCGGCCAGATCGGAGTTGGTAGAGAGGTGGGCTCTCGTTGTGCGGGTCATCGGTGTTACATGACGCATCGGCCACGACATTGATTTGCTGCGGCGGCGGCGGTGTGAACAACGTGGACGGCGGCCCCATTCCGGTGGGCGAGGAGGATGGTGTGCGACGTCACAGACGAAAGTCTTTGTCCGTCTTCGGTCGGGCCGGCGACGACGGCGCCCGTGGATGTCGTTTCCCTCCTTGGAGGCGTTGCCGAGGTGTGTCGACACCGTACTCGCTTCATTCCGGTTTGGTTGATGTCTCCGGGCGAAAGCCTAGGTTTGGAGTTGGATCGGCGCGATAGCGGTGTCCTCGACGCCGTCCCTCTCTTGGGAGTATCGTGTTTGGAGACACGACTTGTAGGTCCTAGGCTGCTTTCCTCCGGCGCTCGCTGCTATCCAAGATTGTTCTGTAGGGGCGCTATGCACTTCATTGCTAGCGTGTCCAAGACGACGCCTTTCTCGGGACGGACCAAATTCCGCCATCCACCTTCTTTAGGATGGCGCGTCAACGAGGAATGTCAAGATGGAGATGTTCTTTTTGGAGGCGGCGGCATTGGTTGACACGCGGCCTTGCTGCTCAGTTTAGGATAGGCTTTTCTTGTTGTTGTTGTTGTTGTTGTTGTTGTTGTTGTTGTTGTTGTTGTTGTTGTTGTTGTTGTTGTTGTTGTTGTTGTTGTTGTTGTTGTTGTTGTCATGTGTGGGGGCTGTCTTCGGACTAGCCAGTGTGGAATGTTGTGACAGGTTGTGCGCAATGGACTGTCATTTTCTTGTATTCAAACCTCTACCTTCTACAAAGCTAAGGTACGCAATTTGCGTACTCTCGAAAAAAATGAATGTGCGTCTGTTTTTCGTCCGTCGCGCGACCCATTTCATGCCTAAAATTTGGGCTGCGTTTACGTCGGCGCGGATAAGAAATGGACGCGCGCGACGCCTGCCCTTGCCCTCCCCCTGGCCCGTCAATCGGTGGCACAATCACCCTCATTTCTCTCTTTTTCCCAAAAAAACACCCGGCCGCTCGCCATGGACGACGCGCCAATTCTTGATCCAAAACGCTCTTTTGTATGCCGGCATGACCACGGCTGAGATGGTGTGGTTGAACTTCCGCCTCTTTTTGTGTGCTAGCATATGTGCCGGCCGCTGATAAGTGCGCCAACATGAACTGTGTGCTTTTTTTGAGGCATGTATGCCGGCCGCTGGCATGAACTCTGAGTGATGGCATGGCCGTTGGCATGATCTCTGGCCGCTAGCCTTTTTAAAATTCGGATTGTTTTCTGCGCGAACGAGAATTGGGTTGGCCGGTTGGGTGCACCGGTCCCACACAGGCGGACGACGAGCGGTCAGCCGACCCAAACGGACAAAAAACGGACAAAACGCGTGTTGGAGTTGCTCTTAGAGCATCTACAATCGGACTTCGGCCCCTCAAACGCATCGGGGGCGTCCGCGAGCATTGTGATGTCACACCTAAAAAATTTCTTCTCACGATCGGACACCTCAATTAGCATACCTCAAATCCATACAAACTCATGCAACTACGTAAACGATGTATTGCACACATCGTCCGGCTACTACATCAGGACATGTCATCTGACTATCAAAATTTGGCATGTTTAACCTACATGCTAGCTATGAAGATCATCCACGGCTGCCCTTGCCCTTTCTGGCGCCCTTGTCGTCCTTCTCGTGGAAGTAGCGATCGAAAACGCAGTAGGGATCGAGCCGGATCTGTAATTCGCCGAAGTTGTCCGACCCGTCGCTGTCCTCCTCACTACAAAAAAGACACATCCGTGACATTATGGCCCGGACGAAAACATTTTCTGCCATGGAAGCGACACTTCCATGATGATAATTGTGCTAAAAACACATATCATCATTGATGTGGTGGGGTCCTGCTTTTATAAAAAAAATGATAGAAAATGGGTTTTTCGTCTTGGGCGGGTGATACGTCTCTATCGTATCTATTTTTCTAAACTCTTTTGCCCTTGTTTTGGACTCTAATTTGCATGATTTGAATGGAACTAATCCGGACTGACGTTATTTTTAGCAGAATTGCCATGGTGTTATTTTTGTGCAGAAATCAAAGTTCTCAGATTGACCTAAAAATTTACGGAGAATTTTTATGGAATATATAAAAAATACTGGCGGAAAAAGATACCGGAGGGGGGCCACAAGCCCGGGGGGCACGCCTACCCCCCCCAGGGCGCGCCTACCTGGCTTGTGGGCCCCCTGGACCATCTACAACCCTAACTCCAACTTCATATATACCTATTCATGAAGAAGAAAAAATCAGAGAGAAGGATTCATCGCGTTTTAGGATACGGAGCCGCCGCCACCTCCTGTTCTTCATGGGGAGGGCTGATCTGGAGTCCGTTCGGGGCTCCGGAGGGTGGAATCCGTCGTCATCATCATCATCGACCTTCCTCCATCACCAATTTCATGATGCTCACCGTCGGGAGTGAGTAATTCCATCGTAGGCTTGCTAGACGATGATGGGTTGGATGAGATTTATCATGTAACCGAGTTAGTTTTGTTAGGGTTTGATCCCTAGTATCCACTATGTTCTGAGATTGATTTTGTTATGACTTTGCTATGCTTAATGCTTGTCACTAGGGCCCGAGTGCCATGATTTCAGATCTGAACCTATTATGTTTTCATGAATATATGTGTGCTCTTGATCCTATCTTGCAAGTTGTAGACACCTATTATGTGTTATGATCCGCATACCCCAAGGTGACAATAATTGGGATTCTTTCCGGTGATTGCCGTAGTTTGAGGAGTTTATGTATTCACTAAGTGCTAATGCTTTGTTTCGATTCTCTATTAAAAGGAGGCCTTAATATCCCTTAGTATCCTTATGGACCCCGCTACCACGGGAGGGTAGGACAAAAGATGTCATGCAAGTTCTTTTCCATATGCACGTATGACTATATATGGAATACATGCCTACATTATATTGATGAATTGGAGCTAGTTCTGTGTCACACTAGGTTATGACTGCTACATGATGAATATTATCCAACACAATTATCCATCGCTGATCCAATGCCTACGAGCTTTTCACATATTGATCTTTGCTAAGTTACTTTCGTTGCTACTACTGTTACAGTCACTACAAAATTGCTACTGTTACTTTTGCCACTTTTATCGTTACTATCATACTACTTTGCTACTAAATACTTTGCTGTAGATATTAAGTCTTTCAGGTGTGGTTGAATTGACAACTCAACTGCTAATACTCGTGAATATTCTTTGGCTCCCCTTGTGTAAAATCAATAAATTTGGGTTGAATACTCTACCCTCGAAAACTGTTGCGATCCCCTATACTTGTGGGTTATCAAGACCTTTTTCTGTCACCGTTGCCGGGGAGCATAGCTCTATTCGCTGAGTCACTTGGGATTTATATCTGTTGATCACTATGAAGAATCTGAAAGATACCAGAACCAAAAAAATTCCCTCTACAACGAGGGGAGGTAAGGAACTGCCATCTAGCTCTGCACTTGATTCACCTTCTATTTTGAGTAAGCTTGCGACACCTACACCTGTTGTTAATTCTGATATGTCGCAAGTAATTGATGATGCTACTTCTGCTATGAATAATACTTATGATGATGCTAGTAGTTTGCTTGATAAGACTGTGCCACTGGGTGAATTTCTTGATGAACAACTTGTTAGAGCTAAAGATATTGAAAATGCTGAAACTGATGATATTCTGAAACTGATGAAATTATTGAAACTGAAAACTTTGAAACACCCATTAGACCTAGCACCCCTAGATATGAATTTCCTGTTATACCTGAGGGTTATGTTATGGATGGAGAGGTAGCTAGGGACTTTCTTGCTTGTAAGGATAGAGAGGATCTTAAGAAATTACTAGTCAAGTTGAAAGAAAAAAATCTTTGAATGCTAGAATGCAATATGATCCTAAGTTTGCTATTTCACCTATCTTTGTTACTGCTAAGGATTATGAATTCTCTGTCGATCCTGAGTTAATTACTTTGGTTGAATCCGATCCTTTCCATGGTTATGAAACTGAAACTGTTGTGGCACACCTTACTAAATTAAATGACATAGCCACCCTATTTGCTCATGAGGAAAAGATTTGCTACTGTTATATTCTTAAGTTGTTTCCTTTTTCGTTAAAGGGTGATGCTAAGACTTGGTATAATTCTCTTGCTCCTGGTTGTGTGCACAGTCCCCAGGATATGATATATTACTTCTCTAAAAAATATTTTCCTGCTCATAAGAAACAAGCTGCTTTACATGAAATATTTAACTTTGTGCAAATTAAATAAGAGAGTCTCCCACAAGCTTGGGGGAGGCTTCTCCAATTACTTAATGCTTTGCCTGATCATCCTCTCAAGAAAAATGAAATACTTGATATCGTTTATAATGGACTAACCGATGCTTCTAGGGACCACCTAGATAGTTGTGCTGGTTGTGTTTTCATGGAACGAACCATTGAACAAGCTGAAGAATTATTGAATAATATATTGAGTAATGATAATGATTGGACTCTTCCCGAACCACCACCTAAAGCCAACTCAGAAGAAGAGGGGTATTCTGTTTCTCAGTCCTGAAGATATGCAAGAGGCAAAGAAATCTATGAAAGAAAAAATGTATTAAAGCTGAAGATGTTAAGAATTTACCACCTATCGAAGAAATATATGGTCTTAATACCCCGACACAGGTAGTAGAGATAAATTCTATCTATAGTTTTGATGAAGGTGATATTCCTCATACTAAATCTGCTAGTCAATGCTTGGATGAATTTGATAACTTTATTGTTAAGCAAGAAAGTTTTAATGCATATGTTAGCAGACAATTTAAACGAAATGCTTATATGATTGAACGCTTGAGTGACCTATATGTTTCGAACTGTTAATGATCTCAGGGTTGTTAGTAAACATGCTTCCATGGTAAAAACTCAAGTAGAACAAGTTCTCAAGGCACAAAATGATTTGCTTAATGGAATGAACAATAAGATAAATGATCATGCTGTTAGAGTTATGACTAGGGGTGGTAAAATGACTCGGGAACCTTTGTATCCTGAAGGCCATCCTAAAAGAGTTGAACAAGACTCCCAAAGAATTAATACTGATGCACCTAGTCCTTCTAATAATAAAAAGAAAAAGAATGACGATAGGACTTTGCATGCTTCTAGTGAACCTATAATAGACACAGCTGAGAATTCCAATGATATTTCTATTTCTGATGCTGAAACACAATCTGGTGATGAACATGAACCTAATAATAATGATAATGATGATGATCATGTTGACGCTCAACCTAGTAATGATAATGATGTAGAGATAGAACCTGCTGTTGATCTTGATAACCCACAACCTAAGAATAAAAGATATGATAAGAGAGACTTCATTGCTAGAAAACAGGTAAAGAAAGAGAGCCATGGGTTCAGAAACCCATGCCCTTTCCTCATAAAGCTTCAAAGAATAAAGATGATGAAGAATTTGAGCGCTTTGTTGAAATGCTTAGACCTGTCTTTTTGCGCATGTGTTTCACTGATATTCAAAAAATGTCTCCTTATGCTAAATATATGAAAGATATTGTTACAAATAAGAGAAAGATACCGGAAGCTGAAATTTCTACTATGCTTGCTAATTATACATTTAAAGGTGGAATACCAAAGAAACTAGGAGATCCAGGAATATCAACTATACCTTGCTCCATTAAAAGAAACTATGTTAAAACTACTTTATGTGATCTAGGAGCCGGTGTTAGTGTTATGCCTCTCTCTTTATATCGTAGACTTGATTTGAATAAGTTGACACCCACTGAAATCTCTTTGCAAATGGCCGATAAATCAACTGCTATACCCATCGGTATTTGTGAGGATGTGCCTGTTGTAGTTGCAAATGTTACTGTCTTAACGGACTTTGTTATTCTTGATATACCTGAGGACGACAGTATGTCGATCATCCTTGGTAGACCCTTCTTGAATACTGCAGGGACTGTTATTGATTGCAATAAAGGCAATGTCACTTTTCATGTTAACGGTAATGAGCATACAGTACACTTTCTGAAGAAACAACCTCAGGTGAATAGTATCAATTCTATTGGAAAATTCTCAACAATTACTATTGGAGGTTTTGAATTCCCGATTCCTACTATCAAAAAGAAATATGATATTCTTATTGTTGGGGACATGCATATCCCCGTTGAGGTAACCTAGTGTTATACGAAGATTCTCTGGTTTCATGTCATTCGGAAGAAGTTTGTTAATAAGACTTGATCAACCTTGTTAATGGATTCCTTTTGGAGGGCATGAGATGGATGAATTTAGTAAACACAACTTTCTGTACCCACTTTTTTACTTTCTGTTATTTAGAATTAATAAAGTAGAAATGCCATTATTTTACTATTTTTTTGAATTATCCGTGCAATAAAAAATGACCAAAAAAATAAAAGTTCTTCAAATGCCCTAAAAAATTTATATGATTTTTTTATAATATTTGAAATTTTTTAGCACTAAACACACCCCAGGGGGTGCACCTATGAGCTACAAGCCCACAGGGCGCGCCCACCCCCCATGGGCACGCCTAGGAGGCTTGTGGGGCCCATGTAGGCCCCCTCACTTATTTCAGCCATCCATCCACTTCTTATTCCTCCAAAAAAATCACACCATTGCTCAAGCCCGTGTTCTTGCTCATCTTGCTACCATTTTTGATCTTCCTACTTGGAGCTCTGTTTTCGAAACTATTTTGGGGGATTGTTCTTCGGTATGTGACTCCTCCAATGGTCCAATTAGTTTTTGTTCTAGTGCTTTATATATTGAATTTTTTTGCTGCTATGGTGACCATGTTCTTAAGTTTGCATGTCAAATTTATATGGTTCAAAGTAGTTTTGTTGCACGATATAGCCTCTAGACACTTGTAGGAGTAGTTGCTATCAATTGTGTTGAGTTTTGTTCACTTTTATTTTGAGTCACTAAAAATTTCAGAAATTTTCAAAGAAAAGAAAAACCATGAGGAGGTGGTTAAGGGGCTCATCAAGCCGTGATTCAGAGCAAACTCCGGTGAAGACGCCCAAGTACAATCTTCCGCGTGCGGCGGAGGTTCGGCCGTGTGAGTGGCCAAGTGATATATTCTTGAAGGAGGCGGGAATTTACGAAGATTTCTATTTCTTGGAGGACAATGTCGGCATCATCCCCTTCCTCCAAGATAAATTCGGGGGTCTCTCACAACCCCCAGTGCCTGAGCCAGCACCGGCACCTGAGCCATATCTGGAGCCTATTTACCAGTGGGAGCCACAGGAGCTCGCCGATCAGTGGAACCCTCGGGACCCTCCGCAGTATCCAGGAGAAGGTTATTGCGAGCCGTGGCCCTAGACCAACTTAGGCCAAAAGCCTAAGCTTGGGGGAGTACGTATTTCTCACCGACATTACATTCATGTTCACACATCCATTCCAGTTGTCGGTGTTCATCCTTTTTCATTGTATTATCCATGTCAGTTTATTTTTCTTGCTTTCTTCTTGTGTCTTTAAAAAACTTGAGAAAATTGCTTATTTACCATAGACAACCTCGGCTATTGCTTATTTGCCATCGAACAAACCAACTTTGCTCTTGTACCGCTTACAAGCTCGTTTCGTTGCCAATTTGGCATCGCCGTTACTCTGCCATTATACCTCTGCAGTTAGATTGAATAACCCCTATCAGTTTATCTGAAAATACCAGTACTACCCTCATCTATCACCCTCTTATTTTCTTGTAAAAAAAGAAAAAACATGTGGTAAAAAACCTTTTCTTTCCTCCCGCACAACTCCCCCCAATTCCAACCCTAGCCTGGCCGCGGCGTGGCCATGGCGGAACCGCCGCCGCCCCTCCCGCATCTGGCCCCGCCGGCCGGAGATCCTCCTCTCGTGGTCGTCTCTCCATCCGCCGGCCCTTCCACCCCCTGCCCTCCAGCTACTGCTCCCGCTGGCGGTCCTCCAGCTGCTGCTTCAGCCACAGCCGGCCCTCCATCTGCTGCTTCCGCCGCCGGCAGCCCTCCAGCTGCTGCTCCCTCCACAGCCGGCCCTCCAGCTACTGCTCCCTTCGCATCCGGCCCTGCAGCTGGGGATCGTGTCGCCGCCGGCCCTGCAGCACTGGATCCGGGAGCTGTCGGCCCATGCAGCTGCGGATCCCGCCGCCGGCGCCCCTATAGGTGCTTCTCCAGCCGTCGGCCGTGCAGGTGCTGCTCCAGCCACCGCCGCCCCTGCACTGTCTACTGCCGCCTCATCCCCACCAGTCGGCGCCCCTACAACCAATGGACCTCCTATTCCAGCCGCCTCCCTCATAGCCGCTGGACCAACAGTTCCAGACGCCTCCCTCACAGCTGGTGAGGATGTTGCTTCTTCAACATCTGCTCAATCCCCGCGACGAATTCCTGCAGTAAGGTAGTTCATTGTCTCATGTGTTCATGATATGTTCTCTCATGATATTTAGCTGCACACTGTGCCTAATCTTTAGACAAATTGGTTGATGATTGTCATGGTTGTGTCCGCAGGATGGGCCAGGCATCAACATGTGTGCTAGAAGTTAGGATATGTAGCAGTCGCCGTAACTTCAGCGGAGGTTTTTCCTTCAGTTGAAGCATTGATTTGCATGCTATCACTACTATGAAAGGGTTTCTAGATTGCTATTTCTGCACAGTACTCTTGGGTTGTGTGGTCTGATGATGAAACTATCATTTGTAGAATGTTTTGATAGTGTTAGTGAGAAATACAAACCTGTTGCAAATGATGAAGAGTTGATGACAATGTTTGAGTGTTTTAAGCAAGTTAGACATGGCAAAGTAGCACTTAAAGTTTTAAATGAACATGAAAAAGGGGATGAGTTAAATGCTGATATGCCATGTACTCCTTCACATGCAACACCTTCTCTAGCACTGCCTAGTCAGCCAAGTAATGTCAGTGAAGAAACTGAAGAACCTACGGATACATATCTAGCGAATCCACACGAGGAATATGAACATGTAGGTGTTGATGAGGAAGACCAGTACTCAATTGGTAGTGCTTGCTCTGATTCCGATAGTAGTGAGGATGAGGTTGATAATGTTGTAGTTGATGTGGACGGTGTTGAGGACAGCAGTGATGATGAGGAGTGGATTGCAGAAGATGCTATACCGGATGATGCTCCTCCGGATGTAGCGCATAACATGGAAGACCCACCCATGGTTGTGGGCACTATATACCCGAATATTGAAGTGTTTAGATTGGCAATTGCTCAATACTCTATTAAGCGTGAATTTGAGTACAAAATTGAAAAATCTGAACCTACTCGATTCAGAGCTAAATGTGCACAAAAAGGATGCAAATGGAGAATACATGTCGGTACAATTGATGACGGTGTCACTATGGAGGTATGTATATGATACTTGAATATATGTTATGTTACTTGAATTGATGTCTAACTTCAAAGTGAATTAGTATTTAGTATTGATTGTTATATGATTTGTATTTGCAAGTGAAAATCCATGATGAAGAACATAATTGTCACAGCACAAGAAAAAGTGATAACCCGAAGGCTGCTTCAAAGTCTTGGATATGTTCCAAGGTAATTGATTGGGTAAAAGAAGATCCTAGTGTGACATCAATGGAGCTACGAAGGAGGTTGCATGACAAGTACAAGATTTGGATCCATTATGACAAAGTTTACCGTGGAAGAGAGCTAGCATCAATGAGGCTATTTGGAAATTGGGATGATTCATTTGACAAGTTATATGCTTGGAAAGCTGGAGTTGAAAAGAGATCTCCTGAAGCATAGTGGCCATTGATCACATGGAGTACAAAGGAAAAAAAAGGTTTGTGAGGATGTTTGTTGCATTCAAGCCTTTGTGATGGGTTTTTGGCCGGTTGCCGACCATACTTGGCAATTGATAGTACTCATTTGACTGGGAAGTATAGAGGTCAGCTAGCAACTGCTTGTGTTGTTGATGGGCACAATTGGTTGTACCCTGTTGCTTATGCAATTATTGACTCACCCCCGCAAAAAAAATTATTGACTCAGAAACAACAGAAAGTTGGGATTGGTTAATGGAGAAGCTTCATCAAGCTATTGGTTGTCCACCTGGACTTGCAATCTGTTCGGATGTAGGAAAAGGGATTGATAGTGCAATTGAAGAGGTGTATAAGTATGCTGAACATAGGGAATGCGTGCGCCACTTGGTTGTCAACTTTAAGAAAAAAATTCATGGTAAAGTATTTGATGACCATATGTGGCCAACAGCTTATTCATGGACTCCAGAAGCTTTTGAAGCCCACATGGCAGCCATACATGAGAAAAAACCTAAAGCAATAGAGTACTTGACAAGATACCATAGTAGGCTTTGGTCCAGGAGCAAATTTTCCACTTCCTCAAAGGTGGATTATGTGACAAACAATCTGGCCGAGTGCTTCAACAATTGGATCAACAAGCACAAGGGCATGATGTTGTTTCAGTTGGTGGACAAAATCAGAAGGAAGATATTAGTCAAGATGGAGAAGAGGAGGAGGATTGCCAAAAAATTGGAAGGCCATCGTATACTCCCTCCGTCCGGAAATACTTGTCGGAGAAATGGAGAAAAATGGATGTATCTAGAACTTAAATATGTCTAGATACATCCATTTCTTCGACAAGTATTTCCGGACGGAGGGAGTACTACCTAGTGTCATGAAGGAGTTGAGTGCAAAGAGTAGAGGGTTGGACATAGAGTATGAGAGGATTGACCACATGAAAGCAGAGGTGAGTGAGGGTGGTGAAGATGGGAAGCGACATGTTGTGGATCTGGACATGAGGACATGCACATGTAGAGAACTCCAAGTATCAGGGAAGCCTTGCAAGCATGCCATTTCCTTCATCACCGAAATTAGGGGGGTCACTATAGAAGACTTTGTTGATGATTACTATAGTGTTGCCAAGTTCACAGCAGCATATACTCCTGTAATGCCGGGGCTTACTGATGCATCTCAATGGCCAAAGAAAACCCATGAATTCTTTTTACACCCTCCAATCCTTCAAAGGGCTCCGAGGAGGCCAAAAGTAGAGAGGCACAAGAGTGGTGCTAAGCATAGCAAGAGCAAGAGAAGAAAAGGACAACATCAGTGCCCAATTTGCAAACACTATGGTCATAGATGGCAAGGTTACAATAATGCTGATCCAGATGCAAAAGAAGCGTATGCTGATGTGGCAAAAGAAAGAAGGTAAGAGTGTAATTTTGTTAACAATTATCATGCATATAACAATGCTAATGTTCTTTTGCTCATGTAGGAAAAAAAAGAAATAAATCCAAAGTTGCAGCAAGGAGTGGTGACGCTAATATTCAAGCAATTGAAGGTACCCAACCAACGCTACCCCTTCCATGTTCAACTACCAACCCAAGTGAAGTAGATGTGGTGAAGTCAACATCATCTAAGACTACATCATCTAAATCTGTGAGGTAAATGACACCTTAATTTTCAAGATTATATTGTGCTTCTCTTTTGCAATCATATCATCTACTTATACATGAATTGTTAATTTAGGTCCAAAACCAGTTCGAACCAAATTGAGAGCACCTCAATGGAAATTGCATCAACACCAAAGCGGCGCAAGGGCAAGTCAAAGGCAAAGGTGATCCCAGCTGCAGCGGACAGCCCTGCAATGGCCACTCGAAGCAAGAAAAGGCAACCAAACAGCCCTGCTATGGCCACTCGTAGCAAGAAAAAACTGAAAGTGTGAACTTGTTTCTTTCTATGACATTTGTGGACTTGTTTTCTTACACTAGACATTGGTCTCTTTTGTGCACTTCAATTTCTTGTACTGGACATTGGTCTCTTTTGTGCATTTCAATTTCTTGTACTGGACATTGGTCTCTTTTGTGCACTTCAGTTTCTTGTACTGGACTATGAGTACCATGTCTATTTCTCCTGTTTACTATCCTCATTATGTGTTATGATGCAAGTATATTATTGTCATGCTTATAGCTGTTTGATCCTGAAATTACAAGCAAGGAGCTGCCATTTTTTTTATAGAGAAATATGTTATCTTAATATATGTTATTCTCATGCAAGCTAGCTCCAGCAAGGTGCTACCTTTTATCCTTGTTATGTGTTATGATGAAAATACTATATTCTTCTCATAAATTGTTTGATCTATAATTACAAGCAAGGTGTTGCCAATTTTTTTTACAGAAATATGTAATCTCAATATGTTATGATAATTTGAACAGAAGTGGTTCAGCATGGTTAAAGGAACAATAGGTAAGGTTGCTCATTTGCCATTGAGGGCAAAATCATCGTTTTGCTTACTTTAACAGAAGTGGTTAACACCAAGTAAACGGTTGATGGCAAATTAGCAATGAAACAAGCTTGTAAGCGGTACAAGAGCAACGTTGGTTTGTTTGATGGCAAATGAACAATGACCGAGCTTGTCAATGGTAAATAAGCAATTGTCTCAAAAAACTTTGATAAAACCCAAAAATATTTCTTGTTTCTTTTTTGTTTTTCTTTCTAGTTTAATTAGCCTTAGTGTTAAAAGAAAACCCAAAAAGATTTTTCGTTCTTCTTATGCTTGTTGGGAGCTTTCTCGTGTAAATAGTTTTTCATGTTTCCATTTTTCTTTCGTTAATTTACTTTCTTCAGAAAAACAAAAACTCCAAAAAAAATCAGTGTGTTTCTTTGCAATTCTTTTTCTTTTCTTTGGGTCGTAAGGAGAAGACCATGATGAAAATGTTGAGTGGCTCTCATATACATTATTGTTGATCTAACGAAGATCCCATATTACCCTGTCTTCTCCTTTGAATAAATGTTTGCAGATTCTAGTTTAGTCCAATGCACGCGCACTATTATTATTATTCACATCATTCGGTCGTGCAAGTGAAAGGCAGTAATGACGATATTTGATGAAATGCTTGAGATGAGGAAAAGCTGGTATGAACTCGACCTATTTTGTTTTTGTAAATATGATTAGCTCATCGTTCTTGATTCAGCCCATTGTGAATAAAACATGTTTGCAATGACAATTACAGATTATAGTTACTCATGCCATGCTTAATTAGCTAGGAGTAGATAATGGTTTGTCTTGTATGCCAACATGCATTTAAAATGGTTATGATGCAGTATGATAAGATGATATCCTCCTTTGAATGATTCAAGTGGCTTGACTTGGCACATGTTCACACATGTAGTTGAATCAAAACAACATAGCCTCTATGATATTTATGTTCATGGTGATTTATATCCTACTCATGCTTGCATTCAGTGTTGATTAATCTCAATGCATGTTTATGACCGTTGTCGCTCTCTAGTTGGTCGCCTCTCAATCTTTTTGCTAGCCTTCACTTGTACTAAGCGGGAATACTGCTTGTGCATCCACTTCCTTAAACCCAAAGTTGTTCCATATGAGTCCACCATACCTACCTATATACGGTATTTACCTGCCGTTCCAAGTAAGTTTGCATGTGCAAAACTTTAAATCTTCAAATAATAATCTATTTTGTATGCCCGAATCGCTCATGTAGCGACTGGGGGCTGTCAGTATCTTCCATGTTAGGTGGGTTATTCTCACGATGAGTGTTTATTCACTTGTCATTCACGAGAAAATGGCCGGTAATTGGGATGCCCAGTTCCATGATCAAAATCAAAATCAAAATATAATAATGAAACAAAACTCCCTCAGGATTGTTGTTGGTATGGATGGTACCCGTGGATTCGGCTAGCCGTGGAGTGTGCTTGTTGGTGGAGGGGGAGTAAAACTTTACCATTCTATTTGAGAACCGCCTATAATGTGTCTAGCATGGAAGATAGTGAGATCTCTTGGTTGTTATGTTGACAATGAGAGCATGCCGCTCAAAATTATATTCATCTCTGTTTTAAAAGATTCGAGCTCTGGCACCTCTGCAAATCCCTGCTTCCCTTGTGAAGGGCCTATCTATTTACTTTTATTGTTGAGTCATCATCTTCTTATTAAAGCATCAGCTGTAGAGCACCATCGTCATTTATATGCCTTGTCTTTATTTGATATTGAGTATGACTGTGACTGGATCTCTTTCGCCATGAATTATAATGTCTAGTCAGTCCTTGATCTTCAGGGGTGCTCTGCATTTATGTTTTGCGGTCTCAGAAAGGGCTAGTGAGATACTATTTTTTCAATATTATATCATGATTGTTTTGAAAAAGTGTTGTCATCCGAGATATCTTATTATTGCTCTCTAGTTGATTATGCCATTGATATGAGTAAATGTGAGACCTAAGTGTTATTGTGAATATGGTTAGTTCATAATCTTTGCTGAAAACCTGAATATTGGCTAGACATATTTGCAACAACAAGATCAAACAGAGTTTGTAAAAGCTTTTCTTTGTCACTTTCAATTTGTCAACTGAATTGCTTGAGGACAAGCAATGGGTTAAGCTTGGGGGAGTTGATACGTCTATGTCGTATCTACTTTTCCAAACTCTTTTGCCCTTGTTTTGGACTCTAATTTGCATGATTTGAATGGAACTAACCCGGACTGACGATGT
The DNA here is from genome assembly GCA_036873465.1 of Thinopyrum obtusiflorum. NCBI lineage: Eukaryota > Viridiplantae > Streptophyta > Magnoliopsida > Poales > Poaceae > Thinopyrum > Thinopyrum obtusiflorum. Next base: position 543 of record JAAAWM010011785.1, on the reverse strand, counting down.
TTTCAGCAGAATTGCCATGGTGTTATTTTTATGCAGAAATCAAAGTTCTCGGATTGATCTAAAAATTTACGGAGAATTTTTATGGAATATATAAAAAATACTGGCAGAAAAAGATACCGGAGGGGGACCACCCAGGGGCCACAAGCCCAGGGGGCGCGCCTACCCCCCAGGGTGCGCCTACCTGGCTTGTGGGCCCCCTGGACCATCTACAACCCTAACTCCAACTCCATATATACCTATTCACGGAGAAAAAAATCAGAGAGAAGGATTCATCGCGTTTTACGATACGGAGCCGCCGCCACCTCATGTTCTTCATCAGGAGGGCTGATCTGGAGTCCGTTCAGTGCTTCGGAGGGTGGAATCTGTCGCCATCGTCATCATCAACCTTCCTCCATCACCAATTTCATGATGCTCATCGCCGGGAGTGAGTAATTCCATCGTAGGCTTGCTGGACGGTGATGGGTTGGATGAGATTTACCATGTAATCGAGTTTGTTTTGTTAGGGTTTGATCCCTAGTATCCACTATGTTCTGAGATTGATGT